>VZTL01004353.1:13901-33764 GCA_013400535.1 Scopus umbretta
CATAATGCAGCTCCATTTTCTTTTTGTTTTTTCATAAATGTATATGAAAGGGATGTTCGTTATCTGGGCTCCAGCGCTGTCCTGGGAAAAGTTCTCCTAAAACCCTCGTCCAAATTCAGCTGCCAGATGGGAGGTTTGGAGCCGACAGCCCCATCTCGGGCTGTGCTCAGCCCTTCTCCGGATCCAGCTGAACCCTCCCAGCCAGGTATGATCCATCTTGCTGGGGCCGGATACCTCAAAAGAGCAGTTTGGTTTTGCCTTTGGAATGCATCAGGCTACTTTGTTGGATGCTAATATATAAAATAATATTGCTCCTGGGAAAATTATCTCCAAATCCCGCTTCTTGCACTGCCCCAGCTCTCTGCCCTGTTCCCAGCTGTGCACACAGGTCTTTCCCCTCCCTTTTCCAGTAATGACGAATGATAATTTCCAAAAGGTGACACTTAATCGCAGTGTGTTCGCCAAGTGCCGAGACCTCGTGGCTAGGGCTGCGGGAGCTGTTTGGATTTTTAAGTGGGAAAATGAATTAAAAGGTTCCTCCCTGTTTCCTTTTTCTCTTGTGGACACCGGCAGGCAACAGGGTTTTCCTAAGGAGCTGGGGGAGACGGTTTGGCAAGGCATTGCCTAAAAATAGAGCAAACCTGGGGATTTAGGGTGAAGCTGGAGCCCAATATCTTGCAATGTGGATGCAATTGAGGATGCACGCTGCTGCATCTGGGGGTGATGTGGGGAGCAGGAGGATGGGCTGGGGAAGGACTGGGGGTAAATCCTGCCTTTGCAAGAGGCCAGGCAGGAGGCAGAGGAGGCTGCGAGCCGAGCGAGCCCTTCTGCTGTGTGACTGCAGAGGGTAGCAGGGAGCTGCTCTGGGCCTCGCCTGGTTTCTGGGTGCACCCACCGCTGCTGGGGCTGCAAGGGCAGCGAACCCCAAAACCTGCTGGCCTGGGAGCGGCAGATGCTGCCCAAAACCAGCTTCCACATCACGGTGTAATTTATGGCCCAGACCACGTGTGAAAATTGAATAACCTAGGAAACTTTCAAAACACCATTCTGGCAGAAAAAATCGTGTTTATCCCGAGAAGGTTGGGAACCCGGCAAGGGCCAGTGTCTCCTGTTTTGCTGTGCTACAGAGGGTTTTGATGATTTTTCATCCCCATCTCCTTTGGGCTTCTCTGTGTCGGCTCATTTGGTTTTCTCAGGCCAAATGGGGGAGTAAAGACATTTTTTGCTTCTGCTCTGAGGGGGTTGGAGAGAGGGTCCCCGTACCCCCCGGGGTGCTGGGAGAGGGCCGTTAGGGCTGGCTGCCCCGAGGGTGCTCGGCTCCAGCCTGAGGGGCCCAGCGGGGTCCCCCCCGCCGGCGATGGGTGGCTTTGATTTCCCTTCCCACCCTCTGAGGCTGAATATCATTTCATAAAAATAACCAAAGAGGCGACTGGAGTTTCTCTGGGAAAAGAAATAATCCCGGGGAAAACAAAGCCATGCCAAAGGACTGTTTGTGCAGAGATGTGGTTTGGAGCCGTGAGCAGCTCTTCCCTGTGTTTTGGGTGGAGAGCACAGGATTTTTCTCAAAGCAAGGCTTTAATTTTACCTGCAAATCCTCCCATAGGACAGTGGAGCATGTGCAGGCAGCCGATACAACCCCAGTGCCTCGAAACCACAGACCTCAGGGGAAAAAAAAGTCATTTATCCTGCCCATTCAGGCGATGCAGGGCGTTCTGCTGGATGAGTTGCTGGTGGAGGTGATGGTTCGCATCTCATGCAGCATCTCCTTCCTTTGGAGCAGGACAGAGATTCACAGCTCATTTCTGCTGGGCTCAGCAAACAGCAATGCCACCGGGCTTCCAGGGCAGATGCGAAATGATAAATTGGAGATGAAAAGGGTTCATGTCCCAGTAACATTTTATCGGGTCACGTCCCGTATTTACATCATGGTCCTATCATTGTGAAAAGGCAATATAAACACGATACAATCTATTGGCACAAAAACTGCATGGCTTGCAGACGTCAAGGTTTCTTGCCCCAGCTCTCAGTGCGGGGCAGCGCTGAATGAAATTAAAATGATCAGTAAAAATGCTGCGATGCCTCTGGCTGGGACTGAGTTGTTTGCATGCCTTTGAAAGGATAGGCGAAAAAAAAGATCTCCGCATGCAAAATGCCCTCCATGCTATTTTAGTCTGGACAGAGAAGAGGCTGAAATCTTTACAGTTTGCTGCTTGAGCTGCGAGGAGAGGAAAAACCTCTTAGCAGCAAGGCTTGGAGGCTCAAAGCTCTGCTTTGGCCCCAGAAGAGCGACTGCTGCATTAGGAGGGGCTGCTTTTCCCCACCTCGCCTGTCGGCTGATATTGAAGTTGTAGCTGCTGGAGTCAAGGGGTTGATGCTGGGATCTCACATTGCGTTTTAAATGTGCTGTCAACACCTGACGTTTGCAAAGAGAGGCTTGGAAAGACAACCAGTGTGTATCTAACAGCAGAGGAAGGAGAGGCCCCTGCCAGGCCCCTTGAATTAACACAGCTTTGCTAGAAAAATCTTAATTTCTCAGGCACATTTTGGAGGAAGATAGTTGAACTTCTCAGATGCCTCTTCCTAGGCATGTGCAGACATTTCTTTCTCATTTCTCTCGCCTCCAGAAGCTCAGTTTCCCCCCGCAGCTCATCTCTAGATAAGAGCCGCTTTAGACAAACCTTCCCCCTTGGCCCTGTCCCCCTCTGCCTCTTCCCGCGCTCGGGTCTGTGCCTCTGTGCTCCCCTGGGCTGGCTGCGGAGGGGAGATAAGCCCTGTCTAGGAGCCGTGCAATAATACCAATGATTAATATTTCTTAATGCTAGAGTGGGCTGGACAAGTGGTGGGGTCTTTTCCCCAAAGAAAATTTTGCTTTATTGTCATTTAAAAAAAGGGATAAGGAAGCAGGGAGGGTGCATTGGGATGAGAACTGGTGAAAAGGAGGGGAAAAGGGTAATTTTTTTTTTTTCCTGAAAAATTGCTCTTTTTTATTATTTTTTTTTTCCTTCCCCCCTCCCCAGAAATATTTAAGCTGCTCGCTCTGAGCAGTCCAGCAGGCAACCAGGGCTCTGGCACTGTCTGCTTTTTCCATGCCACCCCATTATCACCTGCAGGCTGGACCATAACCCCTCCCCAGGACTTTTCCAGCGCCATCGGAAAACACTTCTTCCTCCCCTCGCAGAGACTCTCTGTGCTCTCGGGGAAGGAGGAGCCCACCGAGCCGGGGCAGGACGGGGAGCCCTGGACCCCACAGGGCTCCCAGCTCGCCCGCTGGCTGCGGGGCCGCAACTTTGCCTCGTGTCAGAGCAGGGAAGCAATCAAGGCGAGGAGCCCTTTTGCTAATGTTTTACGTCGGCCCGAGCGCTCCGAGCACGGCGGCCTTTCTTGGGGGAGGTAATTTCTTCTAGGAGACTGGCAGAGGCAAGCTCCTCTAAAGGACTCTCATGCTCTAAACCTGAGCTGATTATTTTTTTCAGCTGCATTGGCTGATCTAAGAGGAAATACCTGCCTCTAAATCCTACCTTGTCCATTGCTGCCGCGGCGGGGATACACCACCTGGGGACTGCATGTTCAGTGGGGCGCCTGGCGCCGCGCGTGGCGGGGACACCCAGCCCGCTCCCTCCCAGGGCTCCCCACCGCTGTTCAGCATGGATCATGCTCTGCCTGGGCGCTCGGCGAGACTTCAAATGACTTCGCTAACCTAATTACACGGAAATGCATTTTTGCGACGCGCAGTAGCAGCTGACCGTCCTCAGGGGTGGCTGGGCGCTCTCGCAGGCTTGGCTAACGATCACCCCCACCCCTACATTTCCCTGTAATAATTAAAAATGTATTTTTTTAGCAGCCCGTGCGGAGGGGAGGGCGGCGAAGGGCCAGCAGGCGAGGCGGAGGGCAGGTATTCAGCGGTGCATTTCCAGCGCTCGCACTCCATCAGCAGCCTGGGTCGGGTCCAAGCCGGGGGCGGCCGATGCTTGGCTGAGCGCAGCCCTCCCGTCCCGGTGGGTCCAGGAGGGGAGCTGCTTTCCGTCCCGGGGATCAGATTGCCCGTAGAAAGATGCCTGGGCCAGGTGTTTCGGGCTGGATCGGGGCAGAGGTGGGGGGATTTGTGGGGGGCTTGGCTGTTGGGCTGAGCAGCCCGTGGGCTGGGGGGACGTGCAGGAGGAGGGGGCCAAATGGGGCAGGTGCTCTGTGCTTTAAAAAAGGGAAGTGACCACACGATGCGTTGCACGTGTGTTTTTAAGCGACGTCCGTGCGTTGCGCTCTGTGCGCTGTGGGGCCAGAGCAGCACCAGCCCCGCTTGCGCCCTCGCCTCCGCGTTCAGGGGCTCCCCGCGGGGTGACGTGTGGCTGAGACCCTGCGCTTTCCCGGGGGGCTTTGCCTTCTCAGCCCTTTCTTTCTGTCGTCGCACTGATCTTCATCCCCCTCCATCTCAACAGCGATGGAAATGCTGACCTGGGCTTTTCAAGCCCGGTCCCCTTTGCCAACGCTGAGCCTTCTGCTGTGACCTGGCACTGGGGTCTCCTGGGGGGGTTAGTCCTGCAGATGCGTCGTTGTGGGAGATGCAGGCTGAGCGCAGCTCACCGGGTTTGGATGCACATGTTCAACCCAGACCCGCTTGTTGAGACATAGCCCGGGGTTGTGCTTGCCTTCTTCCCCAAAATAAGACACTGTCTGGAACCCCACGTTGAAAACACGGCAGCAATTGCTTGTGCCCCACCGCCCCCCGGCTCCACTCACGCCCTGGCTCTCCAGCTGCTTTATCTGCGCCAAAACCCAACAAATCCAGCCAAAAAGCTGCAAGTCTCCCCCTCAACAGCGACACTTCCAGCCCAGCTTGTCCCTAAGGAGGGGACGGGGCCAGGCGGGCAGCAGGTCCCGGCTGCTGGGGATGCACGGGGCTGGACGCGCCGTGATCGACGAGTGACTTCCCTGCCCTCTGGGGCCGCGGCAGCGCAGCTTTGCTTGTTCAAGGGCTTTGGGGGAATTTCTGCCTTTCTTTAGGCTCCGCTTTTCAGTTCACTGGGTTTTAAGCCTTCCTGCTCTGCTTGAGAAGGCTGGAAGGTCAGTGGGGGGAAAAGCGGCTTTTGATGAGCAAAGAGACCGCAACGCTGTTCTCAGCATTGTGGGTTTGGTGTGATATCTCCCATTTTACCCCCAAAATGGCACATTTGCTCTCTCCGAACCCCTTTCCCGCAGCCAGACCTGGTGTTTGCTGTCATGGGAGGAGGCAGAGCGTGGCGCGTTGTGTGAGCTTGTGTTGACAAGCTCAGACTCCCCAGGGAATAACCCAGATGGATTTGCTCTTGGAAAACCGTGCTTCGGATAACGATGCGGCTTTCCTAATTACTCCAATGGCCGGATCCCAGACAGCGTAGAGCAGCTCGTGGATCAGGGCCAGTGTGAAGCAGCTGAGGCTCCGGGTCCATTGATGCTCTAATTCACAGGACGAAGTGGCGAGCGGCTTCTGTCTGATTGCCTCGAGCTCTAGCAGCAGCAAAGGGAGCGATTCATGGGCGCTAGGGAAAAAGGAGGATTTATTAGATCAGAAAGTCTCCCAGTGAATGCAAGATTGTTTTTTTCCTCCCAACTAACCGAAGTGGAAGATGAGCCTCAGAGGGTGTTGGGGGACGCTTGTGTGTGAGTGACAACACAGACTAGCGAGAGCCTTGGGAGAAGCCCCCGAAACTGGAGCACATAAAGGTCGTGGGGGCTGTTGGTGCCTCTGTGGGGTGGCTTACGGTCCTTCTCCGGGCTGGGGGAGGCCGCATCCTGATCCTCTTTCCTGCTGGTGGAGGAGTCACACGTGTCCTTCATCCATAAATGAGTGGCCGGGGGTCAGGGCACAGCTTCCCACCGGTGACCACCTCTTACCGAAAGCTGCGGTCAGAGACCGTGCCTCTGGCCGGTGGAGCCGCACACCCCAGGGAGAGGGAGCCCTGGCTTTCCTTCCCCTGCCAGCACCTGCTTATGCATTTTATCCAATTACTGCTTAATGCAAAATGCATAAGGATTCCTTGGAGCAGGGACAGAAACCCACGGCTCGGCTTTGCTGTCCTCATCGACAGAGCCGACCCTTTAGGACAATTTCCAGCCTCAGTTGAATGACTTCATGAGAAGATTTTTTTTTTTTTTTTAATTTCATTCCAACCAGGTGCTGGTTAATTTTTGCTCTGATTTAGGAACAAAACCTGTATCTGGAGGCTGAATTTTCTTCACTTAAGCATCCCACTGCTGCGTCTCAGCTAGGCTTGTGCTGCTAGATTAAAAGCTTCTGCGCAGGGGAATTGGGGCTGCTTCCAAGAGGTCCTGAGCTGGCCCACCTCAAACACCAAGAATCGCAGGGGGGCTCTTTGAAAGCATAAGCCACCACCGGATCGCGGCTTCCCGGCTAACCTGGCAGGGTTCAGGCTGCCGGCTGTCGCTTGACCTGAGACAGGAAAGAAACAGCTTGTACAACCGAGCCCTGTTGTGGCTTTTGAGGTTTTAGCAAGTTAAAGCAACAAATTGTCCATTTAAGTGAAACCTACACTGCAGTCCGGTTCCCAGGGGAGCCCCAGATCCTGAGCCAAAACCTGAGAGAGCAGCGGGAGACAAATCAATCATTATTATAGGAAATCAGGCAAACTCCAAAGCTCTCTTTCCCTTCTTCCCTTGGCAAATCCATTTTTTTTTTGCTCATATTTTCCCATTCTTGTTTCTGAAGTGGACAAAGAGATAGGGATGGGGGATGCATTTCCCTGCCCGCACAGCCAGGTTTTTACCCCAAAGAAGAGGCTGAACTAGGACACAAAATCTCTCTATTATTTTAATAGAGATGCAGCCTGCGAGATGATTAACCACAGGCCTTTTGTAAGCCCGGCAAAGAATTTTTCCAACATAATTGGATTTGCTTTCCCTATTTCTGCAGCTTGTGTGCTCCTTATTTTGTTATTTATAGAGAACATCTGTCTGAGTGTCGGGCAGCCCTTAGGTGGGAAATTGGGGCTTGGTAATTTCTTTGCTCTACGCATCCAGGGCGAAACACCAGCTATGCCAAAAAAAATAGCAGTGCCTCCGCTAGCTCCCTGTGGGAGAATAGTGGTAGGTTTCATGGGTGATGAGCTACCCACGGGTGCCTCCTTGCACCCAACGGCAGCAGGAGGGCAGGCTGAAAACCACCATTGCATGAAAATAGTAGGTAAATCCTGGCCGAAAGAAAAAGCCTTCCAGGAAGGCAGGAGCTTCTTCCACCCCAGTCCTGTGGAATGGGCAGGGAAAAGCCGGGGATCATTTTTCCAGGTAAGAAGCAGACCTGCCGGATGAGAGTGTTGTAATGCTGACTAAGGCAGTTATTACAGCTGTGATTAACCCAGGTAATTAATCTCAGGGACTGAATATGGTAGAGGTCAACATTTTCAAAGCTTGTTGGGAGACGTGGTGATGTAATTGCTTTGGAGACGTTAATTCTCCCCATCTGCCCCCCGCCCCCACTTATCTGCTCATCTTTTATGGTTTTGGGAAGGCTTTTCTCATCTTTTCTACTTTCTGGGAGCTGAGGCTGACGAGGTTTGTACCAGCAATGGCAGCAGTGCAGACAAACCCTCCCTCTCCCTTTCCGTGCCCGACAGGGCTGGGGCGGGCGCGTGAGACGGGGTCCAGGGCCAGCTGTGCGCAGCCGACGGGACGACCTGGCTGCAAATCCCTGGATGCAAAATTGCTTTGCTGGGTGGGAAAGGGGAGGGAACTGAGCCAGGGTGGTGGATTAATTGGCTAAGATCACGCAGCGAATTTATGGCAGCTGGAAATCAGATGCATCCTCCCCAGTGCTCCATTAACCCCAAAGCATCCCTCTTCCTCCCCAGGCACCTTTCTGAAAGCTTTGCCCTGTACCTAACAGCAAGTAGGTAAGAGCTGAGCTCCTGAACACCGTTTATCCTGGTGCTTTTAGGAGCTCAAAAAATACTATAAGTCAAAAAAAGTGATGTGTAATTTTTGGGGGGAGTCTTGGTGGCTTTTATTTGTGATAATGTGAAGATGCACCTTGTTGTCAGGCTGTGGGGACCTGGGGTGCCGTCTGGATGTTTTTATTTGTATCATGAGATGCTGCTGCCAAAAGGAGCCCTCGGTTTGTGAGGAGAGGATTGGCTACTGATAACAAAGTGATTTACAGTGAGGCTTAGGCCAGCCAGCTCCAGGAGTGCTTTTACGTGACGGCCTAATGGTTATTAATTTGTCTGGAATTTACTGTAATGCTATTAATCCTGATAGGCTTGTTGGGTATTTAATGCAAATATTTTAAGTGCTTCTGTGGGATTTTTTTTTCCCTGGAATGGTGTGTTTAGCTGCCCAGCCCGCATGCAAGTAGGAGCTCCTGTTTCGATGGAAATTTTGATTAATTTCCCCCCCCTCCAGCTGCAGCGGGTGTAACTCAGCCGTGCTCTTCCCCATCCCCTCAGGCAGGGCTCCCCAGGCTTGTCCAGCATCCCTATCCTCTCTGCCCTGAGGTTTCAAATTCCTCTTCTCTTTTCCAGCTCTGAACATCTTTCATCTCCTCTTCTTTGCGAGAGCCACCAAATTGCCCGTGTCCCCGGCTCGCTGCCCCGCGCTGGCTCTGCCTAACCCGCTCCCGTGGGTCAGCCCTTTCGTTTCTCCGTTGCTTTGATTCCTCACTTTACGCTGCTGGCTGGCAAGCCGAGCCGCAGCCATGTGTTTCTGTTTAGGTGGCCTGACAGATTGAGGTTTCCAGCTTTCTTGGTGGGAAACACGGCTCCAAAAGCCTGGAAACGTGTGAAGGTTGCAATCTGATTCCGGCTCATTCCCCACTCCCCCTCCTCTCTGTCCCTGCAGGGAGAGCACAGCTGATGCCAAGGGGGAGGCGAAAAAGCAAAAAAAATTCCAAACCTCCCAGGGAAACTGGAAATATATGTAGGACTTCATCCAAAGATCGATTAAATAAATCACAGGCTGAGACTGTGAGAGCGGCAGGTTCCTTTGGAGGGATCAGCTCCCAAGTCCGCGGCTGGAACGAGCTGGCTCAGGGGGGGTCGGGGCTGCACAGCCGGCGCCCCAAATGCAGGGGGCGAGAAGACTGCGATATTAGCTTAATGCCGGGGAGTGCACGTGTTTCCCGGGCCCGGGCAACGGGTCCCCGGCTCAAGCCCCCTCCAAAGGGGTTTAAGCCTGCTGTGGGCAAGCAGAGCTGCCTCCAGGCTTCACCACCCCATTGCAGAGGGAACAGCGGAGCATCCCTGGGCACACGGGGCTCCGTCCCCGGCACCCCTGGGGCTCGGAGCATCCCCACGGGCAGGCTGACGCCTCTGCCCCCTCCCAGGGGGCAAGCGGGCTGGGGCTGGTGGAGACAAAGAGCCCTTTGAAGGGTTTCGAGATGTGAGTTAAGGGCTGGCCGTGCCCCTCTGCCGAGGGGCGAGGGCTGGGGCAAGCTGTCCGCCTCAATTGATGGCTTTATCCTTTATTTTCTGTCTTTGCTTAGTCTGGAGCTCCTCAGCAGGAAGCAAAGCCAGATGCTCGGCGTTTTGGCCAGCTAAGGGCTGCCACCCTCGTCCCTCAGGATCGCGGCCACCACCAGCAACTCCCCCAGACCCCCGCGTGCCCCACACGTGTGGCGTGGGGCTTGGTGGGCACCTCACCTCGGCCGCGGGGTTCTTGCGTGGCTCGTCCCCCTGCGTGTGTCTGGCTGGAGCCTGGGCTTTCAGCCTGCCTTGGCCGGAGGAAGGCGAGCGGGTCGCCTCTTGTGACCTTCTTGCTGAGCCAAATATCAGGGCTTGGCTCCCACTGTGGCTGAGCACATGCAACCATTTCCTTCCCAGCCAAAAAAGCCTTTCTGGGAATGAGGGGGAGAGAGATGCTTTCCACTCTTCCCTTCCCCAGAGTCTTTGGAAATAGGTGGGTGTGGAAATACCCCCCAACATGAGTGCCCCCGCGTTGCCTACTCGGGTGCAGCTGGGTGATGCTGACCACATAGGGATGGATTCCTCCCCACGCTTCTGCCATTGCAGCTTCACGGACCCCCTGGGGGTTTGGGAGAAGGAGGGTTTGCAAAGTGGGATCGCTGGCGTTTACAGGGTTGAACACGCCACCACCCCAGGATAACGGGCATGAGGTTCCTCTTGATATCATTTTACAGAAAAATTGTCCAGGGACAGCCCTGCCTTTTTGCTGAATGATTCTTGGTGGGAGCTGAGTGTTTGCCAGGAAAAGGGTGGATGGAGAGCACGCTCATCCCTGGGCTCTGCTAACAGAGCCCAGCTTGTTCTCGGCAGCCTGGCAGTGACCGCTTCGGCCTCGCAGCCCGTTGGGAGAGCGATGGGAGAGAGCAAAGGCAAGCGCGGTGCCTGCGCCCCAGAGCCGGTGCTGAGCTGTTCTGCGGGGCTGTGGGGATGTGGGGAGGAAACCCAGTGAGACGGGAGAGGCAGGAGGGATTCTGTTTTCAGAGCAGAGGAAGGAGCGGTGGGTGCTGCTCCGGCCCCGCTGAAGCGGCGCGTGTTGCGGGAATGCTCCAGCAAGCTGGGCTGACGTTTGGCCCCCGTGCCCGGGTGGCTGTGGCTGCTCCTGGCCAGATGTTCCGTAATTTCAGTCTGTTTGATTCCCAGCGTCTGCTCCTGCCATCAGCCTGGCCCCCCAAGCCTCACTCTCTGCGGGCGGCAGATTCCCCTCCCGCCTTCACTGACAGGGCCAAGAATAATGCACGCTGGCGGCGAAACGTCCCTGTCTCCTCTGAAGCCCACCCGAGCCTCCTGACTCGTGATGGGCTGCGGGAGGACGGGAACCCCACCACCTTCGGGAGGTTGGGACCAGGAGGGAGAAGCAAATAGTAGGGCTGGGGAAGGCACGCAGGAGGCAAGGTTGCTGGAAAGATGCAGCAAGGGGGTAGGGAATAATCAGGGGTATTTCTAGGATTCCCATCGCTCCGTGTTCAGCATCTCACCCGCACAGGCAGACTGTCCCCAGTCAGGGACCCAGGGCACAATGAGGTTAAACACCAAGGGTTCGTGCCTTTTGGTCTCCAAGAGAAAAGTCGGTGTCAAAAGTAGAATATGCAGTGCCAGGGTAGGAGAAATGGTCTTACAAAAATAAATAGTGTGGGTCACATGAGTAACTGGCTTTTTCTGGAGGAACCGAGTGTTTACATGAGTGCTTGGAGGCTTGGCTGTGCTTCACGCTCGCGGAAAGGGTCCTGGAGGAGAGGCTGAGGCTGAGCTCAAGTTAATTAAGAGTAGGCTGTTGTCTGGGAGGCCTGGCTCTGCCCGTGGCTGCAGGGCTGCAACGTTTCCCTTCGGTACACGTGGGGCTGGTTGCTGTCAGAGAGCAGACTCGGGACAAGACAGGCTGTGGGGCCGCTCGGCTCATGATTTTGGCCAGTTAACTGGGTATCTCTGGGCACTCTCTGCTTCCAGAGACCCTGCGAGAGCTGCTGGTGGTTGGCTACACCTGAGGGACACCTGGAGGTCCCGGCACTGGGTGGTCCTTGCCCAAAGCTGGGGCTGTCGGTGGGGTGACCTCAGCCCCCAGCAGACTGCAGCATCAGTGGCCGGGCGCGCTGCCAGCACCGTCTCTGTTCCATAATTAGCAGCATTGCCAGCACATTTGGGCATCCCTTATGTTGGGAGAAGGATGTCACTTGTTCCTCCTGCTTGTTCTTCTTTTTGAAGTCATAACCCTCCCACTCTGACATCACAGCTGTTACCGCCGCAGCTAATTGCAATGCCACACGGGCAGGTGGGAGCAGCTCGCGGGCAGAGGAGCCCACCGGACCTCGGTCAGGCGACAGAGCCCCTCCAGCTGTCCCGATGACGGGGGGAGCCACAAACGTGATACGGGGACAGAATCAATTTGGCTCAATGCCTTCTTGGTGCGAGGCTGGTGGCTCCGAGAGAGAGCAGCACCTCCTCCTCCTCTCCATGGCAAGCTCTGGCCCAGGGCTACTTTCCCCTGGGGAATTAAAACAAGGGAAAAACAGCTCCTGCGAGCTGCTTCCTCCCTGGTGGTTACCCTTTGTTTCATGGGGTCCGGAGCAGAGCTCTGCTGTTTGATTTGCTTTGCAAAGACAACCAAAAGGTGTTAAGTGCTTGTAATCTGAGTATAAACACGACTGCTGGTGTGCAATCACTGGCTTGCTTAACACTTTCTAAAGTGCAAGCTTTCAGGGTCTGGGCACCAAAAACCCCTTAACATCGTTACATTTTTCCAGGATATGACGTGAAAGATCCCACCCTGACACAGATCATGGTTGTCTTTTTTTTGTTATTATCACTCATTAAATTATTCTCAGTATTCTTTTATCCCTTTTTATCCCCTGTTAGAATAAACCTTGCAGGTTCCAGGTGCTGGAGCAGGAGCAGACACTGGGTCTGCGGAGGGGTTGGGTTCCCACAGTCCAGCCACCACCTTCCCCGCGTAGGGGCCCTTACTGGACACTTGCAAAACGAACGAACAAACAAAATAATGGAGGAGACCAAATCCCAGAGGGCAAAGAGGGAAGGGATGAGGAGGAGGCCGCACTGGCAGAATAGAGATTTCTTTCTTGCATAGTCTAAAGATCTTCTGTTGGTCGGTGTTAGCATACGATCCCGAAGGGACTCTCGTTTTTCCAAGGGTTGCTACCACTGCGTGGGATCCACGGTTGCTTCTGGTTGTTGCATTGCTCCAGAAGGCTGAAGGGAAAGGGCACGTCCCAAACACGTGTGTGAACGTGGCTTGGTGGCCTCACACCCCCGGCAGCCGTGCGGGCAGCTTTCCTTTTTGCTGGGGTCATCCCAGAGTTGTTTTGCTGTTGTTTTCTTGTTTATCGATGGAAGCAGAGGTCTGGGTTGCTTCCTTTCATCTTTCTTATTGCTCTGCTCCCCGCTGGGGGCAGGCAGGATTTATTGCTGATCCTCTGTTCCATTTTTGCCTCCTAACATCTGTGTTAACTCTTCCCTCAGCTATCAGGAACAGCGTGGCTGGCCCCACGCCGGGTCTGCGGAGCTTCAGCCCGGGCAAATGCTTCTGGGCCGAGCTCGGAGGCGAGCGGGTGACAGCACTGAGTGTTTTGCCATATTGCAACACTGGGTGGGATGTCCATGTCACTGGACAGGAGAGATGTGCTCCTCCTCCAAGGATGTACAGCACACATATGTTGTGCTTTACATATCAGACTTTCCCACATTGTTGTCCCTTCCGTCCCGTCTCCATATTTACCTGCCACCCCCAGGCTGGGACCTCTGCCAAGAAGAAAAGAGATATTCGTGTTAGCAAGCCACGGTCACTGCTATGAGAGCATGGATGGATGGAGCAGACCAGCTCCGGTTGGCTCTCCAGAAGCTGATGTAGCTGCTGGGACCAAGCGCCGTGTCAGCATCTCCTCCGGGAGCTCTCCGTTAGACAGATTATATTTGATGCTACTTCTTGTGCAGGCATGAAGGTTTTTCCGTGGGTTTGGGAAGCTAGTCTGCTTGCTAACAGAGCCAAAGTTTCCAAATGGAAACCCTGGGCTGCTCCCCAGTGATGTTGTTTTATTGGTTTTGAAGACTTAAACTCTTTGCTGGAAATATCAGGGCATCTTTAAAGATCCCCATGAGTCCTGCCTGGGGTAATACACTCATTTTTACTGGGTTTCTCCGTCTGCCGCAGTGGAGGGAGGAAAGCTTTCTCTTTACCCTGCTCTTAGGTGACTGGTGTGATAATTGGGTCTAAATTGATTCAAACCATTTCCTGTAAATCTCTAGGGAATAAATTTCCCAGATCAATGGATGCCACTAGCAGTGGCTGGAAATCCTGCTGCCCTAAGCAGGGCTTGGAGGAGCGTTATACTGACTCTTCAATGCCTCCCACTTGTCCCAATTAATCCTGGTTTGAGCAAGGATCCCCATTTTTCCTGGGTGCTGATGCTCTGCGCATGGATCCCTGGGATCTGATGAGTAGGACTAAAACAAGATCTGGGTCCCCAGTGGGTGCAGGTGCTGCCGTAGCCTCTCTGTCCCCATCACACGATGGCTGGTGGTAGAGGCTGGGTTTTGGGCAGACACAATGCCATCTGCACGCCAGGAGCTTGTCCCTCCTGCCTCTTGACTCTCCCGTGTTGGTTTACCAATGAAGGTAAAGATCCAGCAAAGTCTCCTTTATGCAAAGCATCTGCCGAACCCAGATCCAGCTCTGAGTGCAATGAAGCATTTTTTTTTGGTACCTTTGAGGCATTTCCACATGTCCTACCGCACACCCCGAAACACCTCCCAAACCTGCCCCACAGGTCCCCTCTCCTTTTGGTTTTGCTTGCTGATTTTTTTGCACGGTCCCACAGGCAGGTTTGGGGAGTTTGCCCCCCGCCCCGACCGTGGCACCGGGGTCTGAAGGGCTGCGAACCAGCCCTGAGCTTTCCCGGGGATGTTTCCTGCCACCCCCAAGGTCCCACTTTAAATCACTTAGAAGCCAGAGATGCTTTGGGTGCAAAAAATCTCCCGGGGCTCCCAAGTGTATCCCCACTGCTCCGTTCCTGTGTCCGGCTGCTGTGGAAAACAGGTCTTTTCCAAATTAACTGGGGCAGGGAGAGATCTGGGGAAACATCCCTCCTGGAAAGCAAATGAATCCCATGAAATTTGCTGCCTTCAGACCCTACCCCACTCTATCCAAAGCTGCTCCCTCCAGAGCTCAGACCCACGGCTGGAGATTTATCGGCTCTTGGACGCTGCTCTCTCCTGTTATGTGTCTTCCAGGGGCTATTTTACAATGATTTCTTGCCTTCACCTTCTCACCAGCTCTGCGGATGGTGTTTACTAAGTGTATTTTAATGCATTCACCTTTCACCTCCTGACTAGACATGTATTGATCCAATATAGATCCCTGGGAAAGGCTGCGAAGGGGACAGGGAGCTGCAGCCGCCCTGGGCTGGGGAAAGGGGACGGTGGCAGCTGGGAACGAGCCTGTGGCAGGGCTCAGCGTGGAGAAGACAACTGGTTCCTACACCCCATCCATGCTAGGAAATGGGTCCACAAGCCTGAAGATACAGATATAGGCAGCGCTGCTGATTGGGGGTGGTGCTGGAGGCAGAAATCTGGGAGAAGAGCTGGGTGCTTGGCTTCCACCGTGGCTCTGCGGTGTTCGGCTGGGCATGGCGGAGGCATTTATCCACGGAATAACTTCTTAACCTGTGGCAGACCACAGCTGGTGCCTGGCGCAAGCAAGTCCTTCCCGATGCTGTGTTCATCCAACTGCATTGCATGGACCTGTTTGCTCATGGGATGCTGCACCATCCCCTCCTTTCCCAGGCATAAATGCTTGGGAAAATGCACCCGTGGAGCTGGTTTCTCCAAGGTTTTCCTGGAACCAGGGCCAAGGTGTCACTGTGCCTAGAGGAGCTCCTGTAATAGTTTTCTTTATCCGTTGGGCAGGTTTTTTAGGTGATTTTTGGGCAGAAATACTGATGCGTGGTGAAGGCAACGCATCCAGCAATGCACCAGTGCACGCGCTGCTATTGCTGCCGAGCAAAAACATGTGCAACCATAAACCACAGCCTGGGGAAATGGGCTGTGCTAGTCTCGGATCTGAAATTGGGAGCAACAGGAGGTAAGAGGTAAAAGCTGAGATGTCCCAGCTGTTGCCTGCCATGCCTTGCTAATCTCACAGGGAAAAGGCATTTCTGCAGGGTCGCGGGAGTGATTTCATGTCTGGGCTTCTCGCTGTCCATGGGGCAGGTGGAGGGGACCGGGACAGGCTCTTTTCAGCAGATTTTTGCCTCCGGGTTCCCTCCAGCCCTCCCCTGCCCAGACTGCACAGCTGGGCTGCAGCCCCCACAGCCCTTCCCACAACTTGTTGGGGCCAGGGAAACCTCCTGGCTCCTTTTCTGGGCTGCCTCAGCTCCTTTCCGAGGCTCCCACGGCCTCAGTGCTGATCCAGCCTCCTTGCTGCAGGGAGCTGGCAGGGAACGCAGCGAGGGAGCGGGATGCATATCCAAAAACTGTATGATAATCCATGTAAAATAAATAGGATGCAGAAACCCAGAAGCGCTGGGCTGTGTCAGGAAAGCGAAGTGATGCTCCAGCAGAGATGGGACAGACAGCCACCCCGCGGGTGTCTATGAGGCCATTTCCCGGGGGTCTGAGGTGGGGAGGGGGTCACGGCAGCCCTGCCCCATCCCTGCGGCCCCCCAGGGAGCGGAGGGAGGGGGCTGCTGGGAGCACGACCTCCCCCAAAGAGCATCCAGGCAGGAAGGCATCTGCGAAGCGAGCCCAAAGCTCCTGCGGGATTGCCTGCACCGAGCCCGCAGCGGGCAGCGTCGTTTGTCCCCAGCTCANNNCGCGTCGTTCGCCCCCACCCCCTTCCCCCCCCCCCCCTTGCTCCAAATTTTCCCTCTCTGTGGGGGAAGAGGAGGTAGAAAGCTAAACCCCGAGGTCGTCAGTGCAAAGGCAGGGTTGGAGGATGGACTGGCTTAAAGGTCATCAGACACGTCCCCCCTCTCATTTATTTTTTTGGTAAACAGGAAGGTGGGTTTTCATTTCACCCAAAATCTTCACAGAATGTGGCTGTTTTTATAGCAGCTTTTATTTATTTTTTTCTTCCTTTCATTGGGAACTGGAGAGTTTGCAGCTGACAGAAAGCAGGGGAAGTGTCAGCTGCGAAAAACTAGAATTATAAGTATATGCAGTGACTTTCACTGAAAACCTAAAACCTCCTCCCAAGGGGAAGAGGGGGACCAGGGATGGAAAATGGGATAATATTTCCTCCCGTTCCCACTTGTGCCGGTGCTGGACTTTGTTTGAGAAGAGGTGATGATTTAGCTGGGGTGATCCCCAGGCCGATCCCCGGCCCGGGGGCCCGAGGGCTGATTTATGGAGCAGTAAAACTGAACAGTCTTGTCTTCATCATTGGTTGGGGTTTTTTTTTCAACCCCAGAAACGCTCGTAGATGTTATCTTCCTTCCGGTAAAAATCCCAACCAAGCAGAAAAGCCCTCCCAGCTTCTTACAGCCTCGTCTTCCCCACAAAATACCACCCTGAACCCCGATTCCCCCTGTCCAACACCCCGCACAGACCCAGCCAGGGTTGCATTGCCTGTCTGCAGATTCCCAGGGATCCCACGCTGGGGATCGGCTGGCCTGGCACCCTCCTTGCAACACCCAGGTGATGGTTAACGGAGCCGCATCCGCCCTCCCGCCCCGACCCCACTCACCTGCATCCCCCCGGGACTCCCCGCAGCCCTCCATCCAGCCGGGGCTGCCGGGAGAAAGCCAGGTGTAGCCAGAGTTTAATTTGTTTTAAATTAACGTGGGAGGTGTGGGGGAGGCTGGAAGGTGAAGGGAATATTTTCTGGGAAAAATTACCTTCTCGGTTTCTTCGGGAAGCTCTCGCTGCATCCGGGGGGGAGGGAGAGGTCTGCGAGTTCACTTCAATTAGGGGTAATAAAGCTGTTTTCCTTTCCTCTCCATCCTAGGGAAGTGTGGCATTGAGGCAGTAATGGGTTTAACCTGCTGCTTGTTCAGGTGAGCCCTCTGCCATCCCAAATATCCAAGGAGAGCTCGTGGACAGTGGCAGCAGGAGCAGTGAGAGCAGGACCTGGAGATGCAGGCAGGTACGGTGCAAACAGCAGGGTGCTGCTTATTCAGATCCTGGGGTGCTTCTGTTAGCAATGAGGGGGGGAAATGCAAAAAAAAAGCCCGTGAAAAGTCTTCCACGAGCTCTACAAGTGCAGTGGTGTCTTTGGGACGAGGTCCCACCGTTGGGTTTTCCTGGGATTAGACCCCACTGCTGGGGAAGGGGATGCGTTTTGCCATTTAACCTGCTAAGGCTCTCGGAGATGCTGTGTTGGAGAAGGCTGGGGATGCCAGGGCTCATCCCCCGGGGTCTGCAGGCAGCGGCTCTGCCTGGAAAGCGAAGGGAGCCGGGGGAGCGGTGCGCTTTGGGGGTGCCATGAAGGATGTTGGGGAGGGGGATGATCCCAGGCTCTTCCCTGCTCCAGAGAAAAAGCAGGACTTGCCAAAAGGTGGTTTTTGCTCAGCTGCAAAGCCAGCCCGGTGGGGTGGGGTGGCGTTTGATCAGTGCCGAAAGCCTGTCAGGGGACAGACAAACTGCCAGCCAACGCTTTGCTGCAACCCCGCAGCATCGCGATTTGCTTCCCAGCTGCTCCATTCCCCGTGCGCTGGAGCAGCCCCACATCTGGGGCTAAATCATTCCCACCTGCTTCCCCTCCTCGCAAACGGAGGGCTGATCCTGCTGCAAACGGGACGGTGCTGCCAGCAGCACCAGCCCAGCCCGCTCCTTCGAGGCACCCGCCGCTGGGGGACTGAGAGCTGAAGTGACAGCCTGAGCGGTAGATGCCCACGGGTCCTGGAGGCGGCCGCCGCTAAGCTCTTCCAAGACACTTCGTCTCGCAGCACCGATGCTCTTGCAGCCCCAGCGTTGCCCTTTTTTTGCACGTGATGGCAAGACCACGTGGGGACATGGTGCCATCATGTCCCTGCGTACATTAAGCAGCTGGAGTTGGTTTAATTAACCAGCGTGCAACAAAAATCACAGAATTGCCTCTTGGCACTGAATGGAAGAGGCAGCACTGGGAGCAAGCCATCACTTCCCCACCGCCCGTAGAGATGCATGAGCAGGTCTAGATCGTGGTCCCCATCGCATCCCGCGGCTCTTCCCAGCCGCATCGCGCTGCCGGGGCCCCGCGGGCAGTCAAAGAGGGTCTGGGCACAGGGGTTTGTGTCGCGTGAGCCGTTCCTTAAGGAAAGAGAAGGAAAGAGAAGCATGGCAGCGGGCATCAGGAAATCAGAGTGAAGCTCTGGCCCTAGCTGGAAGGGATTTGCGTCCGGAGGCAGGTTGTGTCGCGCACTTTCAGTGCAGGTGTGTTAACCTCACTCCTGCTTTGTACTCTGGTCATTCAGATGGGATGAGTCAGAGGGGCCAGGGAGAGATTTCTCAATTCAGACAAAACTTTTGAGGTCATTTTTCAAGTCCCTGCTTTTGTGGCTGTGGAAAATGCTGTGGGAGAAACACAAAACCATGTGAAACTCGTTGAGGTTTCAGCTTTGTTACGAGCACGAAACTCGGACCAGATTTCTGCAGGGGCTGTTGCTTTGCTTGCTGCCCTCCCTACAGCCTGGAAACCAGAATTAGACACAATTTTTTCCCTTTTCTATTTATTCAGTGCAAACTCTTTGAATGCCTTCTATTTTTGGTGCCTTTCATTTAGCCAAAGAGCAAACTGAGTCACCTGACAGATGAAATATTTTCTTGATAAGACACTTCTTTCCCCTTGTTTTGCTCCTCAAGGCTCCCAAGACCGGTCCGTCCCAGCCAGCTGCTGGTCCTCACGGAAATATTTGCTATAACTAAACGTTACACAGCTGTTTCTCACTAGGGCATTCTTCAGAGGTGGATTATTTGTCATTCCCCAGCCTAATAACAATAATCCGCTAATGCATTTTTGTCATCCAATGAAGGAACAAAATGCTCCCATGTGTTTTTACAGCAACGGTGCTTTTCCACACATGTAGATGGGGTTCAGGCTCTTCCCCGCACCCTGGCCCAACTAAATGCACTAAATAACTCCCGCAGCGCCAAGTATTAAGTCTTACAATATGACAGGGTGGGTCAGAAGTGTATTAAAATCACTGACTAACAAGCGTATAAAAGAGACGTAAAAGGGAAGGGAAAAGTGAACGTTTCCGACAGCCGGTGGCCATGGGGATCCCCTCCTCTCCCCCCACTTGTGCTTCCTGGGAATCTTGTGGAAATATTTGTTTTTAATTCTGCACTGGATCAGAGGCTGTCCCACAAACGGGGGAGTTTGCGGCTCCCTCAGTGCACGCTCGATGTTTTGCAGCCAGCGGGCTGTGGGCAGATGTCCTCATCCAGATCCAGATGTGCTACACAAAACTCTCGCCTTCCCCCCCCCCCCCCC
>VZTL01004353.1:33822-50167 GCA_013400535.1 Scopus umbretta
CCCCCCCCCCCCCCCCCAGCTCGGGGGCTTTGCTGGAGCATCTCTCAGGAACATCCCTGGGGAACAAAGTCATCCTTTCTGTGGGTCATCAGGTCTCCGATGAGAAGGCACCGCTCTGCCATGGTCCCTTCCCTTCCTCAGGTAGGAGTGGGCCGAGCCTGGTGCCAGCTCCTGGCAGCAGAAATGGGACGTTTTGCCCATTTTTGTGTTGTTTCCACTGTTGCCAGTGCCCCGGAGCCAGGTAAGGGCTGAGGACAAGGGTTTGCCCCACACCTCGGTGTAAGGATGCACCTACAGCTGCCACCAGCCCCCAGGCTGCAACAACTGCAGCGTCGCAGTTATGACCTGGCCAAAATCCTCCTCGGCAGCCAGGACAGAGCGCAGGAGCAGGCTGAGCATCTCTCCTGCCATCCCTGCCAGCAGCAGCCACGCCGGCCAGCGAGAGCCGGCCTCGCTCAGCCCCGGCTGCCGTCCCGGCGGTCCCGGCAATACGGGGAGAGCCTGGCAGAGTCGCGGGTGCGAGGAGGGATGGCTGAGCACCAGGGTAGCTGGCAGGGTTCCTCGGGAACGTTGGGTCCTCAGCTGCATCATACTCCCAGCCAATGTTTCGGAGCCAAAACTCAACGGTTTGTCAGCGGTTCCTGGGTCAGTGGCTTTGCCAGGATGGCGGAGCCAGTGGCCAGAGACTGGGGAGAGGTTTGGAAGCCCTACCTCAAGTTCTTGCTCCACCAGAACACGTGGGAGCCAGTCCCACATGTTGGGTGATGCCAATACATGTGTTAAAGTTTGGGGGAGGCTCTGGAAGCGAGGGAGGTCCAGGGGTCACGGCAGCACCTTGGGTGATGGCTGCTGAAGCTGTCCCTGTGACACAAAGCTTCAAACGAGGGATCAAATTCACCGACCTCGAAACCGCTGGGAGCTGGAGGCAGCATGTGAATGCAGCACAGAGCAAGCATCGATGCCAAAACTCAGGCGACTCGCTGTGCTTCAAGGAAATTAAAAAGTGCTTACTCCTGTTCTTGCTTATCCAAACGCTAACAGCCTCAGCTGGCCCGGTACACTGGAGGAATCGGCATTTCGAGCAGACTCCGACTTTGATTTGTTTCTTACGGCTTCCTGTCCTGATGAGAAAGGAGAAGTTATTTTGGGAACCTCATGAATGAAACCCAAGAGGTGACCAAAGCATCAGCAGGGCGGGCAGGAGCAGTAGGGGCAGCCAGATACAATATTTCTCCTGCCTGCAGGAGAGATGCTCTGGAGGCTGTTTGCCTTTGATTCCTTCTCCCCACTGCTTCTTGGTGCAATGAAGAGCAATTATCCTTTCCATAAAAGCCTCCTTATTTTAGGGGACTTCCAGTAACTTCAAAGAAGGGGCAGGTTTCTCTCGGGAACAAAGTCATCCTTTCAGTGGGTTGTCAGGTCTCTGATGAAAAGCACCGCCTAACACTCACTGCTGGGTGCTGGACTTCTGCTCTGTCCCCGTACCCCTCCTGTCGTCCAAAGCCTGCGTCCGCAGAGGAAGATGCTTTCTACGCCCTAATCCCATGCTGCAGGAGCCCGTCCCCACCCAGGCTGTGACCAGCAGCACTGATACCCACCTTGCATGGAGCAATGGAGATGCCCACAGCCACTCAGGGATCTGCCATGTATCCCAGTCCTCTGCCATCAGAAGGGCCAGTTGGGAAAGCACAGAAGTGCCTGGCTTTCCAGCTCCCTTATCCCAGACAAATATTGCTTCTCCTTCTGAGGAAAAGGCAGCGTTACTGGAGCTGAGTTTGGCTGAGGCTCAGGATGTCAGAGCGAGCAGCACTCAGTTGCACCGATGCTTTTTTTCCCTCCCCAGCCCCTGTGTTAAGAAATAACCTTTCCCAAAAGCCAAGGAACACTGTCGTGGCTGGGGGATGCTTTTCATCCCGCCCTGGCAGAGCACTGGCCCTGGACTGCTTGTGTGCGAGCCAAGCGGCACTTTTGGGCTTGTTTCTTGCAATCAGGAGATGCTTCCCAGGCACTGGGGGGACCGCGAGGGGCAGGCTGAGCTCGGGGCTTGAGGGCACCGGCTGGGGAGGAGATGGCCGTGGAGGAATTAACCTGTATTTAACCACCGCAGCAAGCGGTCCGGGATGCAGCCTGGTTTCCCAGGATGCTCCCATTGCTGGGATTGCCCGGGTTTGAGCTGCTTGGCAAAGCCGCCGAGCCCGTTGCGGGATGTAATGTGCCAAAGGAGTTCCCGTTTCATCCCCTGCATCCAAAGGGGTAGCACAGCTCGGGGAAGCATGGTTAAAAGCTGTGCAAGGACCAGGTGAAGGGGAACAGCTGTCGTTTTGCTGTAGCCGGAGCTGCCCAGGACTCTGCTACCCTGTACAGCGACAGGAGGGAGCGAGTTGAGCTGCAAAGAGGCAGAAGGCACCAGAGAAATGCTCTGGTTTCGGGTGCCCAAGGGCTGAGCCTTGTCTACCTGCTGGCTCTGATCTTATCTCACCAGGCAGTCTGCTCAGGGCAGGGGTTATCTCTGCTCCCCAGGCTGGTGGAGGGGAGATGACAGTGCCGCGGGCTGGTCTGTGTCCCTGTTTGGGGACCCCCAGCCCCCTGCTGCCAGCACCTTTGTCTGTGGGGTAACCGTAGCCGGTGGCAGGGGCAGCCAGCAAGGGAACGAAGCAGGAAGGAGAGGGTGAGGTGGATGTAATTTGGTAACCCAACCTCCCTGCTTGTCATCCAGACAAAGGGGGTGATTACAGTCGCCTAGGCTGGGATTACAGCGGGGAGGTGCGGAAAGGTTGGTGACCCACCTTGCCTGCCCTTCCCCTTCCCGTTGCATCCCCCTCCTTGGGTCCAAAGTATCTCTGCTCCCACCCCAGAGTCCAGCAAGATCTGTAGCCCCTGCATATGGCAGGAGGTAAATGAAACATGGACTACCCTGGTTTTGTGCTGATGCTCTGCGGCTTTGACCAGCCAGTTCCGCTAAGCCAAAACTCCCTGGGTTAAGTCATCACTGCTCCCCCACCTCCAGAGTTTGGTCTCTGTCCCTGGATTTCAGAGCCAAACACCCCATATTTTCCTAATATCCATTTTTCTCCCATATAAGCATCCTCCCTCTCAACCCAGCACCAGGCCTTTGCATTTACTCTACGGCAGGGACTGGGTGCAGCAGCCCGGGGCTGATGGGCTGTCAGGGAATGGGGGGCTTGGTGGGGGAATGGGAATGGGGATGGGTAGGAAAGCTTGGCAGAAGCCCACGGACCCTCGTTATGGGTTTCTGGAACCCTTACAGATGCTCCAATCTGCTAATTGTCTGGCCCTGGCTGAGCACCGGCTTCCAGCTTGTGCTTCACTCGCCCAGAGGCAGACGGGTATGGGAACGGCTGGGGGGATCCACCGCATCCTCACATCACGTTTGCCAGGCAGAAGGGGGCTGCTGATAAAGCAAATCCCATGTGGGAACACCATGGGCATCTGCCCCATCGCCCCCCCTGGCAGCCGGGCAGGTCTTAGCAAAGCCACAGCGATGGCCGTGCAGCAGCTACTTTCTCCCAGTGCATCCCATCATCCAGCTGGAAATCTCCTGTCTGTGATTTAACCTCTTGCTACTTTGGCCCACAAGGCATGGAGGTGATGATCCTGCAGCAGATTTCCACACCACAGGGTACTGCCCAGCTCTGTATACCACTCTCTCCTGGATTAAGCAGTCCTGAGACCTTCTGTCCTCCCTTAAAGGTGGAGATTTGCCCCTTGGTTTCTCCATCCTGCCCTTCTCCGGCACAAGGGGGGACCCAGGACCCACCTCAGGTTTTGCAACAACCTGAGCTACAATCGCCTCCCCTACGGCTGAGCAGCAGGGAAAGGGTCACATAACCACGGGCTGCTGGGGGAGCCCCTCGGGGCTGGCGATGGAGCCTGGCGATGGAGCCCGACCTGGGCAGGAGGCCGGTGGGGGGCGGCGGGAAGGAAAAGGGGAGAGGGAGGAGGTGGTGGGTCGGGGACTGCTTGCTGGAGGGGATTAAAGGCTCAATCTTGAGTCAAGAGAAGGAAATTAGAATCAAATCAGCTTCTAACGCCTGCTGGAAATCGGGGCAGGATTTATGGCTGGGGCGAGGTGGGCCGGGGCATCCTGCGGCTTCCCCCGAGGGTCCTGGTGGGTGATGAAGGGGGTCATGGTCCCTCCTTGCTCCTCTCCCACTGCTGTGGAGGCTGGGGGGCCTGAGGAAGGGCCTGGGCTGGAGGTGACCCCCCATGCTATGGGGACCCATGGGCTCCCTGCAATCTCTGGACCAAAATATCCTCGGCAGTGCCTGGAGCTGGTGGAAGGGGCAGGAGGTGGCGAAGGAGGGATGAAGAAGGGCGTCAGTGCTACGGCCATCTGCACCCCACTGCGTCCTGTGGAAGCCAGTTTCCCACAGGCTCTGGGTACGGCTGTTGTAGGGGAGACAGGGGTACCCCAGTGTCCTGGGGCAGCACCCATGGGTGCCACAGAGGTGGCTGGTGGGGGCTCAGAGCTGAATCCCAGGGGCTGAGTGTGGGTGGGAGCAACGAGACGTAACACATCACCTGCTGCTCCCTTCTTGTCTCTTCTCTGACATTCATGCCTGCCTTCTTTCCAAGCAGGCAGCTGTGTTTGCAAGCCCAGCACCAGGTCCCCCCTCTTCCCCGCTCTCTCTCTCCCTCCCCAAATCCTGCCTTTCCAAACCTTTCCTGACCCCATTCATCACTTCTCTCAGCCTCCATCCTCTTCCTCCTCCCTCTCCCCTTCCCTTTAGTTTTTCCCGCCTGCAACCTCTGAGCTCAGCGCCCGCCAGCCTGCCCAGAGGCGCGTCCTCCCCACCCCCAGTGGGGCTGGAGCACCACCGTACCCCTACACCAGCACCCTGGGGTGCTCTACAGGTCTGCCCCTCCGGCCACGCCGCTCCCCGCACCACAGCGGGGTGGAAATGGGGCGCCTGGCAGGAGCCGCCTGTAAAATGAAGAAAGTTAATCGCGGAGATAATTGAAACCAGCGGCCGTGGCTGGAGAGCGAGCGGCTTTCGCTGAGCCGAGGGGAGGAAGGAAGGGGGTGGGAGGCTGGGGCTGGGCTGGGGGGTGATGTCTTTGGGGTTTTGTGTTTGTGTTTTTTAAGCCAGGGAACAAATCCATATGGTTGCATGGGCAATTCCCAGGAACCTTTTAGCCTGGGCTCAATCATAAATGTTTCAATCCTTTCACTTCAAGTGTAAAATCGAAGCTCTTTGGAAGGAAATGGGTTGGTTGGTGGCTCTTCCCTGGGGCTGTGCAGGCAGCTCTGCCCAGGGGTGTCCCGGAGGCATGTGGCCACGATCGACACCTCCTGGGCAGCATCTGTGGGGGCCAAATAGGTTTCTCACCCAGCTCTGGAGAGCGGGACTGTGCTGCTTGCCCAGCCCATGTCCCCCTGAGTGCCCTTAACCCGGGTCCCTTCGGGGAGAGGGGCTGGGAGTGGCAGCACATCACCCCCCGGCCACGCTCCCAGGCATGGTACGTGACCGTAGCACCCATCAACCTCACCTGGCTTTTTATTCCCCTTCCAGCAGCACTGGGTGCCTGGCAGCACCTTGCACAAGCAGCAAAGCAGCGGGGGCCACTGGGGACCCACGTCCCCCTGCATCCAGCACCTGGCCCAAATGCACAGGTACTTGAGGTTGCACTGGGTTTTAGCCCAAAAATGCTATTTTGGTGCTTCTGGCCTTGGGTTACCAGAATGGGCAGCAAGGATGCACGTGCCCTGTGTGGTCCAGGTGCATGGGTGGGATGCTGCTTCTCTCAAGCTATTCTGGAACACCCTGGCTTGGGCTTCAGCTCGGGCTGCTGGTGGTGGTGGTTATCCACTCGCAGATCTGCAACTGTTTTACGCCTCTGGTTTTTTGACCTTGCAGTTGTGTGTGTGTGCATTGCCTTGGGTATTTTCCAGGGTTGAGCCGAAGCATCTCTCCAGAAAGCCTTGATTATTCCAGGCTGAAAAGCAGGTCTGAAGCAATTAGAGATGGAACAAAACCCTTCCAGCTACCGAGTCGCACAAGGGAAACGGGAGGAGAATTTATGTGGGATGGATTTGAGCTTAAAGACAGGCTGGACCTGCAGGGAGGGAGATTTTCCTCCCTGCTCAGGAGCCAAGCAAAATCCTCGCTGGCCTCACATCAGTTGATTCTTTTCGCCCTTCAAGCTTGATGAATATTAGCGAGTTTTGTCACGAGGCTGCCGTGGTGGTGACCCATCCCTGGCAGCACAGGGACATGAAGTGATGCAGAGAGCCCGAAAGACGTGGCTGCACCAAGATTTGGCTTGGTTTTGGAGGACAGGCTGCAAAAACGGGTCCTTCCCCTGCATCTGTCCACCGAGGGGGCGGACAAGGATGTGCCCAGGAATGGGAAGGGAGATCATGCACAAGGGTCAGTGCTGGTGCACTGGAGTTGGCCGCTGTTTGCTGCCTTCCCACGGCTCGCCTGGCACCCAGCCCGGCCTCCGTAGTTGGAAAACCAGAAATCTGTATTTCTGAGTACTTAATCTGGCAGTTTTGCAAAGCAGAGTGCAGCCTCCAGTCCCGGCTGATGGTCACCGGAGTTTTGCGACTCAAAACTCTGGTGACTGTCAGCCGGGACTGGAGGCTGCGCTCCGCTTGCTTTGTTTGGAAGAGTCTCTAATGAAAATTTTATTCTGATTTTTTTGTTTGTTTTGTTTCTAAAACAAAGAGACATTTCCAGCACCCAGCAGCTGGAGATTAAAAAAAAAAAAAAAAAAAAAAATAAAATATTTATTTTAAAATGAGTAATAAACTAACCTGGGAGCTTGTATCTGAGGAGGATTTATATTCACTGTTTTTCAGATGGGGAAAATGAGTCACCAACTAATGGCCAAGGGGAAATGATGAACTGGAATGAATTGCATGGGGGTTTTCACCTTTTGAGGGAGTTGAAACCTCCTTACCGTCCTTCCAATCGGGGTTTCAGCCTGGCTTTGCACCCAGCTGGCGCATTTTTCCCAGGAGAGGGCTTGCATGCTTGCCCTGGGAGCAAGGGACCCTGGAAGACTCCTCTGAAGCAGCAGTGTCCTGGCTGAAGCTCATCTTCAGTTTGCCTGGGAATTAAAATCTCCTTCATCTGCCCCATCCTCCCTTGGAAACAGGAGAAAGTAAATTCTTCCAGACCCCTCGGAGGCTTTTTCCTGCTCTCAGTAAGTTTGTCTTCAGCGGTGTTTGGAAGGAAACCAACCCGACCACTTTCTCCCCATCTCTGTAAATCATTCCCCCACCCCTTCCCCTTTCATACTCAAATAAAGGAAATAATTAAAAGAGCAGGAAAATGAGCTGTGGGCAAGTTTCCTACAAAATTGCTCAGCACTGTGGTGCTGTGCAGAGCTTGAAGCCCTTTGCGGGAGCAGGGTAGCCTTTCAGGGACCTGCTGCAACATCTCCATTGGAAGGATTTGGCCACTTCTGTGGCGCTCTGCTCCCTTCCCTGTGCTCCGAGATGGCTGTTTGCTGTCTCTTTGCCAGAACAAAAGCATTGCTCAATGGTGGCTTCTTTTCATCTTCAGATGACGCCAGCCCTTGCACAGGAGGCTGCAGTGTCAGTGGAGTTACCAGCCAGCAGCAGTTTGCATCTCAGAATGATGCTTTGAGGGAAACCAGAGTGTTTCCCCCATTTATCCCACAGCTGACCTGGCTGGGGGGTTACTTTGGGGTTGCCTGGGCAGCCCCATTGTACCCTCACTCTTGCGTTGCTGGGCTGGAGATGGGTTTTCCTCAGCATATTTTAGGCAACATCTCACACCCCCTGTGCCAGACCCTCTGCGTTGGGTCTTGCTGAGATGATTCAACAGCAGCAACAGGAATTGCATGTAGATGCGGGGAACCACTGCCTTGCCCTGGCCACCATATCCCCTCTCACGTTGTCTCCCTCGCTAACTCCCCCCAGATGCATCCATCTGGTGCTGTTTAACCTCTCCCTGCTCCCTCCAGGAAGGCCACATCCATTAAAGTAAAGCCCCATCACCACCTCTCTTGGTTTGCACCCAGCTGCAGCAAAGCAGAATCACCTGGGGGGAATTTGGGGAAGAAGGGCAGGGCTTTCCCTTCCCTCTCCTTTTCCTTTGCTGCCTATCCCTGCTGGTGGTGGCAGTGCTGCCCTTCCTTCCCAGGTGAGCAAGTGCGATGTAGCAGCTCCTAGAGGCATTGAATTAGGGGTGATTTCAAGCAAGGCGGCTGCAGGGGTCGGTCTTGGCTCTGCCACTGCTCAGATATCATTGCTCTGTGGTTACCTGTGCTAGGACACCCATGCCCCACTCCCTTGCGTCCCCTGCCCCATATGAGCTTGTGGGGACACCCTGAGACGCAGGGACCATTCCCACCTCTGCCCTGCCTTGCCGGGCACCTGGATGTGTTGCTGTTGCCCCTTCTTCACCCACTGGCTTGTCCCCTTGCCTTTTGGGCCAAGTTTATCCTGGGCCAGGTTTAACCTGCTCCAGGTACAGCCCCAGTTTCTGCTGGAGTTTCTGGATGCTGCAACAACATCCACAATTACTCGAGGTTTGGATCATGCACGTGTTTCCCTGAGCCTGGTCGATAGCGACGTGATGATGGGTTAAAACTCTACCTTGTGATGCTGGCTCAGCCCCATCTCTCCCCATCAGGGCTGCGGGGCTGGAAAAGCCTTGGGCAAGGAGCTAAGAGCACGTTGGAAGAGGAAGGCTGCCATGCAGCTCTCCTGGGGGTTGTTGTCTCCCACCTCGATCCTGCCGGCCTTCAGGCAGCCCCCGTGCTCCCACGGCGTGAGGCAGCCTCAGGGACAGGCTGTGCCTGGTGCTGGCACCCAGTCATCGTCCTGGCGCTCCTAGCTTTGCCGCCGACCTGCTTCCCATTATTTGGGAATGTGGCTCTTGCCAGCATATGGGAGGCAGATTTTGCTCAGGGGTGCAAAGGGGGGAGATGGGGCTGCTGATGGCAGTGCTGACCCTCGTGCCCTACTTGGGGCAGGTACCGCAGGGCTGTTGGCAGGTCAGGGTTTGTCTCTGGGGTCTGGAAAAGAAGCATCTCCAAATCCCCCATCCCTGTGGCCGGCTGCACCCCTAAATCCAGGCTGAATTGACGGGGGAACCTGCAAGAGTGGTGGCTCGGCTCACTACTGGAGGCAGACAGATGGATGGGGAAGAAATATAGGTGAGATTAGTGTTTGTCAGCTGCAGCTGGGTGCCGTGAGCTGTTGTTCCACTTGCAAAGCCCTGCTGCTATTCCGGAAGCTCAGCTTTCTTTTCCCATCTTTGTACCTCCGTGAAGAGAAGGTCCTGGCTCCCCATAGGAGCCAGGAGGTAAATGAAAAGCACCTCTGTGCATCTTGGGGTTTTAATAGGTTTTTGTTGTTTTTTCCTTTTTCTTGGTGACTGGTGAGGTTACCCGAGACCTCGTGCTGGGGAGGGCAAGTGGTTTGGCAAAGCGGTGGCCCTTTGCTGGGGGTGACTGCGGCCAAAGCAGGCACGTGGGTCCAGCACGGGTCTGTCCCTGCGCTCCCACACTGGTGGCTGTCCTCCTCCACCTCCCACCCCCCCAGATCAGCCCCCAGCCTGGGGGAGCCCCTCCAGAGCTCCTTGCAGCAGATGCGAGATTAAGCAGGGGGCCGCTCTCTCCCTCCCCAGGCACCCATAAAGAAGGGGAAGGAAGTTTTCCAGGGCCCTTTCCCCAGCCCTGCTCACCAGCCGATGCAAACATCAGGCTCCTTTCCAGATCTTATTGCTCTCCCTCCCCGCACTAACCATAAATCAGGTTGCTCTCCCCAAGGACCATCTAATGCAGCTGATCCCACACATGAAGACCACCTCGCAAAGCCCCTTCCCTCCCTCTCCCCCAAGCACGGCTTCAGCTGGGGATGCAGGGAGAGTGGTGGGGGGAGAGGATGCTCATTGCCCCCCGCCCGGGTCCTGCCTGCCGGCTCCAGGCTCCCTTCCTAGCAGAAACTGCAGCTCACGCTCGCAGCCCGGCTCCGCTCCTCTTCTCCATTCCAGTCTCTTTCCCAGGGGAGGATGGGGATTAAGAGGAAGCAGATTAAACCTAATGGATTGATTGCAATTATTTTCCCTTGTTTATTTGCAGTACCGTGTGGGAGCCTGAAAAAAGGAAAGGGAATGCTCTTTATGTGTGTGCAGTCCTGGTCCTCATTACGTTTCCTGCTAGAGAGCGAGCCAGGCCAGCCAAAAATAAAACCAGCTACATTTGAGCATCCTCTTTCAAGCTCTTACAAACTACAATGTGTAAATACTTCTGTGTGCAAACCCACACACAGTCCTGGGCAAAACAGCTCCAACACCAGCCCTGTGAGGTCCCAGTTGCCCTCGCCCGCGTGCCCCACGTTCACTGGGGGCACTTATCCTCCTGGGAGCCATTGGAAGTTCTTTGAGGCAAGAGCCAACCTCTTGTTTGGGGGAAGTTTTAGCTGTCACCATGCCTGGGGGGTTTTCCCCCCTAATTTGGCTGCCCAAGGGCTGTGTGAGTATTTAGCATCATAAATGTGCCCTGTATCCCTTTGCCTACCTGGCACCTGAGCCCTCCAAGTCCTTCCTGGACTTGTTGCAAAAACTTTCCTCCACCTAAATAAATCTCTGGGTCTGGGGGTTTTGTGTAGGATCCCGGGAGGCTGATCCTGCACCTTGGGGTGCCAAGGGCAGCATTGCCCCTGGGTACAGATAGGCACCTTGTGCCCAAAGCAGCAAATGCTTCAAAGTAAGTGGACTTGAGCCTTTGAATGCTCTTTTGCAGCAGCTGAAGTAACTCAGAGGGGCAGGAGGAGGAAGCTACCCTCTTTTTCTGTTGGTTTTTTTTTTTTTTCCCGAGCATCAAGGGTCTCTCCTGCAGTGCACTGGCTGTGCTGTCCCAGGGAGCGGGGCAGGAGCGTGGTGGGCAGTGCGGAGGGGATGCCGGGGACGCTGCCCAGCACTGCAGCCGCTCCTGTAACTGTTGTGCAGAGCCGGGTAAGTCGTGCGAAGCTCCTGACGCCGCCTTCCTGGCCGAGGTCCGAGTCTACGCCGCCGTGCGCTCCCAAGAAATCCTCCTCCAGATAAGATCAGACTTTACATTCCTGCCATGTATAAGGTTAAAATACGAAGATGGGGAAGAAAGAGGAAAAAAACCCCACCCTTGAAGGCTTTGAGGCCGTCTTTCCTATCATGGATTCACAAACCTCCGTTCTTGCAGGGCAGGGGGGGAGGAAAAACCAAGCGGCACGCCGATGTAGTGATGCTCTTTATTGGCATCCGACGGATACACAAGGACAGCTACCCACCCGGCCGGCACAGCGGCCCCCCCCACCTCATGCTGCTCACACCCCACCCGCAAACCCCCCAACTCCTTCTACAACGGCTACTCCTTCACCGTAACACTTCCTAATAAATCGGCACGGGTATTACACAGGGGTGAGGGGAGAACCACACGTTCTTTGTACAACAGAAACATTAGAAAAGGACACAGAAAACATACCGACGAGCACTAACTTTGGCTTGGTTTTCCCTCCTTGTTTTTTTTTTTTTTAATTTTATTTTTACTTATTTCCTGCAGCCAGGGATTTGAGGCATCCCCTGGCTTCTCTTTGGATGCTGAGTTTGTCTCCATTTCCTCAGCCCTGAGGAAATCCCTTTACTATGGCAATTGAAACCTGAGACCATGGCAATATTGTCCTGAAGAAAAGCAAGTTCCAGCTGGCAAGGTATGGCCAAGTCGGCTTGTCAGACTGAATTGGGCAGTTTGTTTTGCTCTTGATGGGCACTTTATTCCAGTTGCCCTGAGTTTGTATTTGAGTCACTTCACCAAAAAAAGGGTTCGATGGAAACAACCTGATGATAACCAACAGTTAAATCCATCCAAAAGCATCCCTGTGGATGGCTTGGTCTGCAAGGAGCCAGCACCTCAGCTGGGGGCTCACAAGCCGGAGTCACCCGCTGCAAGTGGGGTTGCAAATCTGGGGCAGTTTCCTTGGATTTTAGTGATGGGAGAGGGTCAGGACTCAGACGTGGGACTCGCAGCCCCGTCAAGGCCAATTGTTTCTAACCAACGGGTTTGGCAAGGGCAGCCACTGGCCAAAGTTGTTCCTCCAAACGGATCTTTGCTCTTTCGTTGCACGAGGGCAGGAGGCATCAAATACCCCATCCTGGAGATCCAGATTCAGCCTTTGCTGCTTTATCATCCAAAGCACAGGGGGCAAAATTCCCAAAAGCTTTTGAAGGACTTGGGTGCTCGAATCCTATTGACACAGGCTCCAATCCCTCAGAAAGCACTGAGCTCTCCCTTCCGATGCCGGGCAGCTCCGCTGGGAACACCCAAATCCCTCTGTGTTCCCAAGTTTCTCATGGACCTGCTGCAGTGATTTTTGGGGTGTGCGTGTTTCCCTGCCTCCCCATTGAGTCTGTAAGGCCAGAAATGAGGTGGGACCGAAGGCTGGAACTGCAGAACGGAAGCTCGCCTTGCAGGCAGAAAGGCTGTGAGGAAGAGCAGAGGGGCCGCGGCGGGTGCCCTTGCCCCATGTCACATGTAGAAATATTAAGCAGTTAGTAAAATGACACAGTATTATTTACAAGTCTTGCTCATCTCCTTAAAGAGGGGAGGAAAATCACCTTCTGCCCTCAGGAAAGAGTTTCTGACTGAATCTGGAGGCGAAGGGGGAGTCCGTAGGCGCAGATGTACCCAGCACCAGTGCTGTGCACCAGCTCGCCTTGAAGTCCTTCTTCTGCAAAAAGTCCGTGATGCTCCAGGTGAGTGAGACATCAAAGCCACAGCTGTGTCGGGGACATCCCCCAGGACTGCGCTGGCTGCTCGGTGGCAGCCGGCGGGGGGAACGGGGTGCTCGCCCACCCAGCGGCTGCTCTCCAGCGTCACCCGTGAGCGAGCTGGGTGCTGGCTGGGGAGCGGATATGCCAAGAAAATGCATTTATCGCTCTGAAGATGCGGAGGCAGTGAGCAATGTCCCCTCCCCGGGGCAGTGGTGGGGTCCCAGCAGAGGGAAGCACCGGGCCCCCCCAAGGACGCCCCGGGGAGGCAGTCAGTGCACCAAGCAGCGCCTGCTGCGCACCTGGGTGGAGGCGAAGGTCCCGCAAGGGAGCGGGCAGGGGCGTTTATGAGCCCTCCTTCACAGAGCTGGAGGAGAAGGAGCCCTTAGGAGCAGGGAGTCAGGACTGCCAGTCCTGGCTGGGTCCGCGGGCGAGGTGGGACAGTGCAATCGTGGCAGGGTGGCTTTGCTCCTGTGTCGGTGCAGCATGGGGACGCCGGAGCTGGTGCCAGGGGAAGGATGAGCAGAGCCCTTTCGTCACGTCCCCACCACAGGCAGGCACTTTTTCAGCCCTTTAGACCGTCGGTGCGTCCCCTCACAGAGCTCCAGCACCAGGGGGGCAGTGGCACCCAGAAGCCTGGTCCCTGACATCGGGGTGGTCCCCGCTGCTCCCCACTGGGACCAAATGCTGGCAGCCCGGCAGACCGTGCGTGGGGGCTGTGCCCCCCAAATTTCACAGTGTAGGTTGGGCTGCTGGAAGCCAAGTCCCTTCCCCCAGCCCACTCTCCTGTGGCACAGCCCTGCCATAGGACCAGACCCCTCCCCGAATCCTGGTACAGCAGCTCCAGTTCTCTCTGTGCCCATCCCAGCCCTGCCCTTCGCCTGTGGTCTGGGGAAAGCAGCTGGATTTCTGGGCGTTGGAGGGAAGCAGGAGATAGCAGCGGGGTGGGCCCAGGAGGAAGGGCAGGAGGAAGAGGGGAATTGGAGCCCCGAGGAAGGAGAAGGGGCTGGAAGGGGAGCGAGGAGAGGGCCGAGCGTGTAGTGCTCATTCCTGCATCCGTCCATCCAGCTTCAAGGGGCTGCAGAGGACGCTCCAGCGGCAGACAGGCTACGGGCGTTGAGCGGGACTGAGCCCAGCACCCAACTGCTTACATGCTGCTGGGGGGAGCCGGTGTTAGGAGGGGGTGATACGGAAAACAGGAGCTCAGTGCATATAGGACCGTAAACTGTGGGGACCTGGAGAGCTCCTGCTTCCTTCCCACTCTCCCTCTGGGGGTCTTGGTGCTGGGGAGGGGGGAGGCAAGGGGGCGAAGGGGGAAGGGGACCCCGCGAGGCCACCCCAGGCCACCCTTCAGACCGGAGAGGTGGCGGTGGACTCGCTGTACAAGCTCTCGGCGATGTCCCCGCGCTGGATCTTGCGCAGGGCGGCGAGCAGGGCAGCAAGGGTGGCTGTCTCCTTGGAGGACCAGTCGGCCAGGAGAGCCCGGGCGGGCGATTCCTCCCGAGTGAAGGAGTCTATGAGGTCCTCTTTGTAGCCCAGCTCCCCAGCCAGCTGCCTCCACGTCTCCTCCGTGGAGCTGCCCAGCAGCTTCTCCACCTCCTCCTGCTTGCTGGGCGGCAGGTTGGCGTAGAGGTTCCCATCTCCCTTGGGCGCTGGGAAGGACAAAACAGCGTTAAGCCCATTCCTGGGTTGCCTCTGCCCACCCTGCAGCACCCGGTTCACCCTACCTGGCCCCTGGGTGCTCTGGCTGGACGGCTGCTGGTCGTGCAGGCTCTGGCTGTCCACTGAGATGCCGCTGTCGCTGTGCAGCTTCTCCCCCTCCGGCGAAGGTGTCTGGTTCACTGGGCGGTTGTTGGCCCCTTGCTTGTTCTGTTTGCAGTTGTTCCACCTGCAGGGAGAGGAGCGGGGAGGTGACAGCGGGTGGTGACGTCCCCCAGGCTGGAAGCAGGTTTGCTGCTTTGTCCCCCTTTCTTGGGATCACTTTTCCCAGGGAGAAGCATTTCTCCTGCAGCCTCAACCTCTCTAGGAAGGTGGATCGGTTTAAATTGCTGTTTGCAGCTGCCGAGCGGGTGCCGAGCTCTTGAGCTTTGTGATGGACCGGGGCAGGGCTCTCTTCTGCGTGGATCTGCTGCAAGAATGCAGCTCCACTGCCAGAGCTCACAGGGGTCCCGGGGCTGTCTGCGGGTCCCGGGGCTGTCTGCGGGTCCCCCCCCAGCCCTCGGGGTGCCTCCAGCCTGGGGTGCCCGAGGAGCTGCCGTGCCGGCCCCGGCCTGCTCAGGGCCAGGTGCAAACCCAGCGCACCAGGGAGGAGCCGCTGAGCATGATCAGCCGCGACGGCTGCCCGCGGCGTGCCAGAACGAGCAGGGGCTCAGTGGAGGGGGCGTCTGCAATGAGGGCTCCCCACCCTGCTGCCATCTCCCTCTTTCACCCTTAACCACCCGATTCCTCATGCATTTGTGGAAATCCGGCTCCTACCCAGCCAGCCCGGTCCCCTTCCCTCCCTTGCTGGCGACACCTCCAGCTGCGGGACCTCTGCGGGGGGCACTGCCTGTTGCCCACCACCCAAATCCTCCGCTATGAGCCCACCGTGCTGCCTTGGTCCCCCACCTTTTGAAAGCAATGTAGGCCACCAGCCCCACCACCACGGCCGCCAGGATGGAGCAGTAGACGGGGATGAGGTTGTCGGCGGTGCCGCGGCTCACGACGGGCTGCGAGCTGCCCATGATGGTGGTGACAGTGTCTGCCAGGGTGCTGGGCATCACTTCGGTGTTGAAGGGGTCCCTGGTGACGGGCTCGGGGCTGTCGGAGCCTGCCAGAGATGGTGTGTGTGTTGTCCAGCGAGGGTGGAGGTCTGCCAGGTGGGAGGGGAAAAGAAATGAGAGCAATTAGCCATGCAGCCATCCATGCCTTGTAAGAGGCGGTGGCAGGTGAACTGGTTGAAGGGACGATGATATCTGCAGGGATCTTCTTCCAAGGGCTGTGGGGCTTGGGGAGGTGCCAGCTCTGCTCCATCCCCTTGTCCCCAGGCTTGTCCTTGCAAACCACCTTGTCCCCTGGCCCCAGACAGCACCGGCCTCCCTGGTCCCCAGGACAAGCTGAAGTCGTTCCCTGCCCCGGATGGCTGATGGTGCCTGGTCATGGCCAGGACATTGACGTAGCTGCGTAAGCTCTTCTTTCCCAGCACTGGGTTTGCTTGAGTCCTGCAGCTCGTTCCACAACGTGCAAGCTACAGACTGAGCCCCGGGCTCCCATCACTGGTACCGAAGGCCAGGGAGGTGGCCCCAGCTGCCTGCCATCCACCGCACATCCGTACCGGGACCCGTGTAGGGCAACCCAGCTGCCTCAGCAGCTCACACGGAGCCGGGCTCATCTGCTGCCAGCAGCACCAGAGCCTGGATTTGCCCCTTTCCTGGCCTCTGTCTGCAGCCACGTACCCCACCAACCCGGCCCCATTTGGGAGTGACCCCATTCCCGCCGCACCCAGGCGTGTCCCACGGAGCGAGTGGATACGTCTTGTCTTGCCCCAGGAAAACGCTCTCGCCTGCGGCTGCCCCATCCCCTCCCCTGGGTGCCGGCTCCCTCCCACCGCCCCCCCCCCC
>VZTL01004353.1:50367-74737 GCA_013400535.1 Scopus umbretta
CAGCGAGCCCCACGGGGCTGTGCCGCGTCCGCCAGCCCGGCGAGGATGGAGCGGGTGCCGTGGCGGAGAGCTGGCATCTTGCCCTGCCGGCCCTCCTGGCCGCGGCCCCCGGCCGGACCCTGCTGCCCTTTCGGAGCCGCGCTTCGGTGGCTGTCAGGGATGTTTCCGACGGGGCCCCGCTGCCAACTAACAAAGCTGGCCCTGTGCTCCTTGACTTATGGCTCCATTTACTCGACCCTTTCAAGGGAGCTGCGCTGGCTGCCCCGTGCTGTGAATCAGCAGCAGCCAGGACAAAGCTCTTTTCTCCCTGGCCGGGCTCCGGGCAGGGAATCGTGCTGCTGCTGCCAAGGAGCAACCGGGGCGTCCCCAGCCGGAGCAGCCCTGCGGCTCCGTGGGAGGCTGTGCGTCGCAGTGGGGTGCAGGCTGGCATGGCAGGGGGCTGCTGCTGGTGAATGATGCGCTCCCGCTTCCCCTGGGCACTGAACCCTCCTGGGCTCCGGGGCCGGCTGTTTCCCAGCTATTCAGGGCAGTTAATTCCCATCAGAAACCCATCGGTTGCCAAGCTCCCGCCTGATGAAGGCTCGGGCGGTGGCGAGCACGGCTTCCGAGACTGGTGAACCTCTCAGCTCCGCTCGCTGTTCCTGGACACCAAAAGCCACCCAGCAGAGCGCCTGCACCCGCGGCAGCGTCCCGCCAGGAGCTCAGCCAAGGAAATCGCTGGAAAGGGCTGGGCACACCTTGGGGCTGGGCATTTGCAAGGGACCTGAGGGCTCCCAGCAAGCCCTGCCTTGGTAGAAAGCTGTGTGCTGCAGCGCCCGAGGGCTGGGGGTCTCAGCTGGGCACCAGGGTCCTCTCCTCAGCTCCGAGCCCAGGGACAGGCCCCTGCACCCCCATTGCCATGGTGCAAACGGACACTGAGGCAAGGAGCGCTACAGGAGACCTGTGGAACCCAGCTCTCCCCGCCGCAATGTCTCTCCCCGGAAAAGGCAGTGTTACCTCTGCATTCGGCATCCGAGATGGCCGTGCACTCCTTCACCATCACCTCGTTCTCCTCACAGGTGGTGCATGGCAGGCAGGGGTCCACAAAGTTGGCTTCACTGGAGAAGGTGCCCTCAGGACACTCCTCACAGACCGTGTCCTGCGAGTCCTGGCAGGGGAACATGAGGCCGAAGCCCACCTCGCACACCTGGCACTCCTTGCAGCTCCCGCTGGGCTCGTCCTGGTAGTAGCCGTAGGCGCAGCGGCACACAGCGTCGTCCGACTCCACGCAGGGCGCGGACATGCTCTGCAGCCCCACACACTGGGTGCAGGGCTTGCACGGCTCCGTGGCGCTCACCGTGTCCGAGTAGGTAACGCCTGGCAGAGGACAGAGGGCGAGGTGAGCAGGGTCCCAGCATGATGTCCCCATCCCCGTGGCCACTTTGCTCCCCGGCGCTGGCTTTGTCCCGTCACCAAATGGTGCCAGGCTGGGGACACGGGTTTGTGCAGCAGCTGCTGGCTGGGACCATCTCCCCTTTCACCATTTTCCCCTTCCTCTGGGCCAGAGGGAGAGGTGCAGCCCCCCAGCACCACCGAGCATCCCCCAGCCCGCAGGCTCCACTTCCCATTAACAGCTACCCCCTTTCTGCAGCAATCCCCCCCTCAGGAGGGATCCAGCCTTTGAGCTCCTGCAGCCTGGGCAGGTCTGGATGCTACCCTCAACACGCCCATCCCAGCGCCTGGTGCCCGTGTCCCCAGACGAGCATCCTTGTCCCCAGCCGGAGCATCATCCCCATTTTTGACCTGCAGATGGTCCCCGTGGGCACCCTACAGCCGTTGCTGCTCCCCAGCATCCCAGACGCTTCCTCCTCTGCATCCTGCCCGGGGGTCCCTCAGGGCATCACCACTCTGTGCCCCCCTCCTCGGCCGTGTGTCCCCGACACGGGGCGTGATGTGAACAGGAGGTTACAACACTAATTGCTGACTCTCCTCTGACCCCGGGGCTTCTTGCTCTCTGGTTTCATCCTGCAGGACTGACTCTGCCGGGGAAATCAATCCTCCTCCTGCAGCCTGGCAAGCCGCCCCCGTACCCTCCCTCCCCTTGCCCGCTCCCAAAGGTGTTTGAAGATATTTTTAGCCCTGGAAGACGGGTCAGCTCCCGTCCTGGAGGGCACAGCTGCTGTCCCTGTGTCGGCTGCCTCCCATCAATCCCCCCAGAGCCCACGCTGCCACAATGCCCCATCTTCCTTCTCCTGAAACACCAGGGGAAAGTCCAGCCTCCCTGATGGAGAAGGTGTCAGGGAGGTCAAGCACAATCTCTCTGCTAGCTCTGCTCCTCAGGAAGTCAATCCAGCCCCGTGCTAATCTTTAATTACCTGCCTGTCTCCCAAGGATGATAGTGGGAGGTGGTAATTCCCACCCTCAGTGGCCTCCAGCTTCCCTGGGTGGCCAAGGGGAGACCAAGCCATGGACAGGCCCAGGGCAGATCTGTTCTGGTGCTTAATTTTTGGCTCCTTTCAAGCTAGAGGGGAATGAAGAACCCCGACACCCTGGTGACGGGCAGGGTTAGAGGGATGGAGGTACTGTCCCAGCCTCAGCAGCTGCTTTCCCACCATGGCTCATGGTGAACCCTGAGCAGCGACAGCCATGACCTTTCCACCCCCCAACAACTCCCCCGGCCCCGTGCCTGTGTCTGGGCGTCCTGGTCCTCTCTCGGGGCCGGCCCCGTGCCCTCCCCGGAACTGCAGGACCCTGGGGATGAACCTGCTCCACCTCTGCCGGCCCCAAGCTGCCGCCTTGGCTTTGCCCCGGGCTGGGCGAGCAGCCCCTGCCCCGCTGCCCGGCCGAGCCAGCGCAGCACCGGGTCGGCTGCCGGCGTGCGCAGCTCCCATTAACCTGGGCTCATCCTTTGCATTATTCTGAATTATTGATAGGCACCATTAGAGCGGGGAAGTGGCCAGGAAAGGCATACGGCTGAGTGGGCACATTTTCAGTGGCAGCAAGGTATCCGAGCTGAGCAATTACAGCTGAGATTCAAACAGGGCCCCCTCCCTCCCGCAGCAATGGAGGCTGGCGAGGGGGATAAATAAATCATGAGGCAGCAATCAGGGGTGGCTGGCAAGGCGGGGAAGAAAGAAAATTGTAATAAAAAAAGCAAGTGGCCATTTGGGCTAATACAGGGACCGTGTCCTCCGGCCCCCATGGGTTTTGGCAGCAGTGGTGCTTTGGTTGTAGTAAGCTTTTGCAAAATAATTTGGGTGGTGAATCAGGAAGACATGGAAGGCGAGAGCTCGGCGGCAGCCCCGGGGTGGAGGTGGGGATCTCGGCGGCCCAGGGCCGTGCCCGCATTCCTCCCCACCGGCTCACGCTTGGCAGGCAGAGCACTTTGCCGGGACCGGGGCTGCCTGCACCCGCCCAGCGCCTGTGGCAGCGGGATCCGGCATGATCCCAGGTCCAAAAGAACCCTCTCCCCATCCCAGCAAGGGCTGACAACGGGGTTTGCAGGTCTCCTCCACTCCCCACCCCAAAATCCCACTTTGGGCTCAGAGAAGAGCTGGGCAAGCACTTGCCCTCTTGCAGTACCTGCACCCATGAGTGACCCCATGGTCGCCCCTACCCAGCAGCTCCCAGCTGACGAATTTCTGGGGATTAGTCCCTGCTGCCATTAATGAAAGGCTACAGCTGGGGTAGGGCTGCGAGTATAAAGTCAGCGGGTTTGCAGGGCTTTGCCTCGGCTGTGGTTCTCCAGCGTGCCTGCTGTTCCCCTCTTTGAGGCAGCGGGAGGGGTGGGTTGCCCCCTTGGTGCTGCTGCTTCTGGCAGTCGCCTGGTCCTGCCCTGGGGTGGCCCCCGCGCTGCTGTGAGGTTGGGTGAGTGGGATCTCGCGTAGCAGATCCTCCCAAGCAAGGGGAGGCAGGGCTGTGAGCTGCTGGTCTGGGAAGCAGCTGAAGGGCTGTGGGGGGAAACTGAGGCACGGAGAGGGGGCCTGGTGGTCCCAGAGCAGCTGTCTGGAGGCCAGGAGCACTCAGCTGTGCTGGCCCACCAGCAGCAAAGCCAAGCCAGGCACAAAGCGCTGCCCTGGGGCTTTGCTCTCCGCTTACGCGTGATGCTGGGAGGCCTTGGGGCTGCAATGTTTGCTCCAGGCTGCTCTCATCCCTGCAGGGATGAAGGGACCAAGCCCTTTCCTCCTGGTACTTTCCAGCTCAGCTCCCTGACGCAACAGAGCTACTGCCTGATGTTAATCCCCCTGCAAAAATGCAAATGCCTGGCCTGGGGTGATATGGGGCTGGGCAGGAGGAGTTGGGATGCAAACCAGAGCAGTGGCACTTGCACCCCAGCTGATGCACGGGCTTCCAGCACTGCACCCGGATCGCAGCCCTGGTCTCTCCGTAACCTCTGCATCCCACGTCCTCCAAGGAGAGTGGAAATTCCCTTTATCCCCTCAGTTCCCAGAAAGCAATCGGAGAGACAAGCCATCTGCCAGCCTGGAAGTGCAGGGGGTTACGGGAAACTGGCTCATCTAAGCATCCCGAGGAATGCGAAGCAACCCTCTGGATTTACAGCCCTGCACACCCGGGAGCTGGAGCCCAACACCCCAGCCAGGCTCCCTGCAGGAAGGGCTCACGGGGATGGGTGGCACCTTGCAGCAAGATGGGACTGAACGTGTCGTGTCGCAGCCTGGGAGGGAGCGAGCCTGCCGTGCCCGGGGGGTTATCCTGCACAGCGGCCCGAGGTTGCAGCCGGTGGGATTCAGCCCCTGCAGCTAGGCACTGGAAGGGTAAGCACTGTTCATCGATTTTGCAGGAAAGCAGAGGTATTTTTAGCACTGCCCTGACAGCGTTCCGTCCCCGGCTCTGTGCTGGCGCTGCTCTGCTTAGACTGCTTCTCCCCCTGCCCCGGACTTTGCCTCCTCTCTGCTCGCCCACAGCCATACTCTGTCCTTCCCCCTCTCAAATCGCATCCCTGGAGCAATCTGGACTTGGCCGGCACAGCTTTTCCTCCAAATACTTGTCCTTAGGCCTCCAAAGGGTTTGAGGCAGTAGATTTGAAGGGCAGATTGCTTATGCCTATCATGGCATTGTTTAAACAGTAATAGTTGGAGCGCTTCATCTGTAAGCATTTAAGCAGGTCTCCAGCACGCATCTCCAGCCGACATTTATGAAGCATTTGACATAGGCAATGCGCCTGGGGCTGGCCAGGAGAAAACTGTTCCCCTTTCTCTGGGGGACTGGTTTGCTTCTCCCCGCTCAAACTTGCTTTTATTTTGCAATTTTTACAAGGTTTTAAAAAAAAAATAATAATACAGGTGGCTCATTGGGGGCCATCCCCATGGCTGGATCTGAGACCAACGCACAGTCAGCATGGGGAGGGGAACCCTTCAGAGGCAAATGCTGGCCACGAGGCAGTAGCCAGAGAGCCAGCAGGAGGGGAACAGTGCTGGAAGAGGGATCCACAAAGGTGCCTGGCACCAATGTGTCCCAAAACAGGGGGAGATGCTGCATCCATGGCTGGGATTTGCAGGGCAGATGCTCTGGGGAAATGCTGGAAGTAACCCTGGTGTCAATGCAGAGATGGGTGGCCTGGGGGGGGGGCTGTGTGCGGGGTGGAGTTGATCCGTGCAGGGGCTGTGCCCAGGACTGTTGGGCAGCGCACGGACAGATCGAAGCGAGCAGCACAAATGGTGTCCAGGCAACACTTCCAGGAGGGAAAGAGGATGCACATGGGGAGACCCAAGTACCTGCTAATGCTCATGGTCCCCAAAGCCCCACCCTGCCCCGTGCCAGCCCCTTTTGTGGCACTTCGCGGAGGGCAGCAGGTACTCACTGTCCAGGCAGGGCTCGCAGACCGTCTGGTTGACCCCGCAGGGCTGCACCACCCCCTCTCCCAGGTTGCAGGCTTTGCAGCACTCCCCGCTCGTCGTGTACATCTTGGTGGGACACTTGTCCTTGGAGCCCCAGGCGGGTCCCTGGGAGAGAAAACAGAGCCGGGAGGTGACCCTCGTTATAGGCCCATGCCTGCACGGGCAGGTGGAGGAGCGTGTTGCATCCAGGTAGGGTCCTGCTCTGGGGTGGACGTCCCATGTTGGGGCTAAAGCGGGCTCACATGTGAAATACAGGTCTTGGGTGTAATGACTTTCCTGTGCAAAACTCATTCCTCAAGAAAGCCCCTGCCAAGTGCTGCTGCTGGAGGGAGGTCAGGAAAGCCCATGCCTCCACAGTCTGGGCTGGTGGGTGTTTTGGGGCAAATGTGGGCTTTTCTGCGGGGTTACGACATTGTTTGCCCTGGTCTGTCATTGGAGTTGTCTCCTCTAAGGCTGGTTTGCCATTGTGAAGGGTTCAGCCCTTCCCGCCCTGGGGGAAGGCAGGGCATTGCCTACAGGCTGGTGGTGGGGAGACACGCGTGTCCCGACGGAGGGTTTGGAGAGCTTCGGTGGCAGCTCTGCACAGCATCTTCCTGCACTTGGGGATCAGAAATCAGACCCCACGATGGAAATGAAGACTTTGAAGGGAGCACTGAGAGCTTCACCAGCATTACTGTCTAATGGAAGTAAGTTTATCTGCTTATGAAACCTGTCGTCACATATGGAAGCAATAAACATGCCACGAGTGGTGGGGTTGGAGCCACCCTGCAGACGCACTCTGCAGCCTGGGGAGTGGGCTGCATTGAAGGATGGCTGCTCCCCAAAACACCTCTTGGCCTGGGCTGTACGGTGCAGGAAGCATCTCTGCCTGGGTGCAAAGCTGCCGAGATGCTCGCAGTGATCTGAGCTCTGCCAGGGCTCCTTTTGCTCCCTCTGCTTGCAGGCAGGTGTGCTCCAGGCCTGGACCATCCCTTTGCCATCCAAATAAGCCTGATTTTCAGGGAAGAAACTCATCTAACGCTTGGAGAAGCTCCCCCTCCCTGTGCATCTGGATGCCTCGTCAGCCACTTGGCCACCTCCTCGCACAATGCGGCGTTATGGGCTCGCTGTGCATCATCCGGCCCGGCTGAGACAATGGAGCGCCAATTATAGGCATCTGAATGACAAAGTGCTCCAATTACCCTGCGCTTGAAAGCATGTGCTCTCCTCCCTGGCGCTGCTTTGCCAGCCCAGGCTGGCAGCCTGCTCCACTGGGCCCCAGCTCTGCAGGCAGGAGGGCTTGGCATGGCGGGGGGCTTCCCAGCACCCCCAAATGACAGCTGGGAAATGGGCTTGGGGGTGAGGAAGGGGCTTGCTTTTGCCTAGGGGGACAGAGCCAGGCTGTGGGGCTTTGCAGGAAGCCTGGCTGGAACTCCCCCCGTTGCTCCATACCCTGCAGCCCAACTTGCGGTGCGTCTCCCCTGCTTGGGCAGGGGTTTGCCCCCCTCCCCATGCTCGTGGCAGCAGCAGCCATGAGCGGGGCCGGAGGAGCAGCCGAATGTGCCTGGCTATAAATAGTGCTGGAAAGGCTGGGGCCAGCAGCGGCCAGCTCTCCCACGCTGCAGGCAGCTGCGAGCAGCTCCGTGCACCCGCAGGGATGGGACCCAGCAACGCCGCTTCCTCCGTGCGAAACCTGGACCTCCAGCAGCTGTCCCCAGGGCCCCCCTCTGGCCACACGTCCCCTCCCTGTAGAGCTGCCGATGCCTCCCCCCTGCCCCTAGGTGCTGTAGAAAATGCAACTTCCAGTCCCAGGTGCTGCGCCCCTCCTGCTCTGCCTGCATTTCCCTTCCAGTCCTCCGTCTCGAGCACTGAAACCCCCTTAAAGATTAACACGCTTATAAGACGGGCACATGGTCTGCATTAGCCCGCTGAAATGTGCATGTTATTAACACAACTCCTGTTGACAAAGCCACAGGTATTAACACCATAAAGCATTTTGACAGCTGGACCAAGGAGGGGGGCACGGACAGAGGGTGCGAGTAACACCTCTGTAAGCTTTTAATTGCTTTCGGAGTGGTGTCCGTAGGTTTTGGTGTCCCAGCAGATGCTGCCAGTTGAGGAGATGGCCTTGGAGGGAGCTACGTGGAGTGGGAGTTTAGCACGGCACCATTAGCTCCGGAGCCCTGGCACGGAAAATCGCTTCTCACCAGAGCGGGAAAGGGAGGGGATGCTAGAGCTGGAGATGGGCCCAGCGGCAAGCCTGGATCCGAACCGCCCGTGAGCCTGACAGACGGGCTCTGCCTTTCTGGGTGAAGCACCCTGTCTAGGAAAGGCCAAACATCTGGCTCTGAGCAATCCCCAAACTCTGGGCAGCAGAGAAAGCCACGTCCGAGACGCGCACGCCAACCCTCGGCACAGCAGGACCGGGAGGGCTCTGCCTCTTCCCACATGGATCTACCAGCCAAGAGCCGAGGTAAAGAGCAACGAACACGGGGTGCCCGGGGTTTGGGGTCACCCTGGGGCTGCGGCCGCAGCTGCGGGTGCACATCTGGACCTGCCTGGGTGAGGGTTCAGCGGAGCAGCCGGGCTCCCCCGCGCGCACCCCCCAGCCCCCTGGCTCGGCAGGGGTAATCCTGGGGGGCAGATCCAGCCCCAAGGCGGTGGGTGCCCCGGCTGGCACCAGCTGGGCTCAGCCCTGGCCTGGGGAGGCTGCTGCGGGGATTCGGGGGACACCGAAGCCCAGCCCCGCTACAGCAGGCGGGGGGCTGCCCAAGGCGGGCGATTCCCTGGGGTGCAATCGTTTGAACCCATATGGCTGGGACAGCTCTTGCCTTTCCTGCCACCCGCCTGCTGCCGGGAGCACCCCCGGGGGGCTCGGCCAGCCCGATCCCGTGCGAGGGAAGGAGACCCTCCGGCACGGAGCTGCAAAGGCAGCTCTGCTCCTCAGTCTCTGCACGAAACCACTGAAAGCACCAGCTTTAATATCCCGCCCGAAAGGTGTCCTGCTGCCTAACAGAACCCCTGGGACCCCTGTCAAATCCGCCCCCGGCAAAAGCCCTGTTTCTGCCCCAGGTGGACGGGTCCATCCCTGTGTGCCCACCCGGCTGCCCGGCTCCGGGCGCTTCCCTGGCCCCCCAGCCCCGAAGTTTTGTCCCGGGCACACGCGGAGGCTGTGCCCGTCCCGGGGGGAGAGGGTCTCGCCCTTCACTCCGGGCAGCGACTTTGGAGCTGGGAAGGTCTAAGGCAGCCTTCGGGGCCGTGGGATGGCAGGAGATGAGGGCACTGGGGGTGCTGGCAGCTTCTCCCCCCCCCCCGCCTCGCCGACTGAGCGCGGGCTGCCGTCCGTCCTTCCCGGGTAAAAGGGGATGACAGGGCTGGGTGCAGCGGGACCAGAGGGGCTGCCCGAGGCATCCCTGCGGGTCCCCATCACCACCCGCCTCCCGGGGCCCCTTCCCTCCGCCCCCAGAAGCGCTCCGCCTGGCCCCCCCGCCCGGTGCCTCCCGGGCTCTCCATCCCGGTGCATGCGGGNCCCGGAGCATCGCGGCCAGCACCCTCCTCCGCCGGCGCACAAAGCCCGGGCCCCCCCCGGCCCCCGCTGCCCTCCCACGAAGCGCTTGCGGGGTGCGCTCGGCCTCTGTCCAGCCAGCGCCCCAATTATTCACGCCCGCCCATCCATCTCCACGCACCCTCCTCGGCTGTCCACCCACCCACCTCGCTCCATCCTTTCGAAGGCCCAGTCCATCCGTCTGTCCCTGCACACCTCGCTCCCGCCCCGCTGGTGGTGCCCCTTGCTGGGGCACCAACGGTGCCTCCTTGATGGAGGCTTTGGGCAGGTCAGCGGCCGTGGCTGGGATGGGGTGACCAGACCTCCTCCGGCTGCATGGGACAAGGGACAACATTCCATGGGCGCCTGGATTGGTGACAGCCCCAGGATGCAGACCCGAGGTCTGTCACAGCCATCCAGGTGACACGGAGAAGCCCCCAGCGGGGACCAGGCAGGCGATGCTGCCATGTCCGTAGCAGTGGCTGCCTGTTCCTCTTAGTAAATCCACGTTGGCAGTAAAAAACCCCACAGAGTGACGTCCTTTGGTCCCTAAAAGTCTCCCTGCCCTCCGCATGCTGCTCTCCTCTGTCCCAGCACTTCCAGCTTCTCAGAGGACAACTCTGCCTGGCGTCCTGCCCAGCCCAGACACCTCGGTGATGGAAGGTGGAAAAGCCACAGCCTGTCCCTCGTCCCAGCAAGGCCCCTGCCTTGGTGTGTCAGTGCCAGAAATGCTCTTTGTGGGGCTCACTGGAAAAATGAAGTGGGTTTTCTTGTGGCTTTGGTAAGGAAGGGTAGCTGGAAATGGCCCAGAAACACTGTCGCTGGTCCCCGGGGTGGCTCCTGTGGACAGGACGGGGGAGAGATGCCTTCCCTCTCCAACTTTGTCCACTGCACGGCAGATTCGACCTCGCGTCCTGCCAATGCCAGGCATTTCCTCGCCCCTCTGGGCCCTGCAGGTGCTTTTGGGGTTCCTCATAGCGATGCTTGGTCCAGCCTTTCCCACCACCGCAGCCGTTCCAGCCCCCCCGGCTCCCAGTGGTCCCGCGGGCCCCTCCCTTGGGCCACATCATCCCCTCCAGCAGCAAAGTGCCCAGGGCCGAGCGTAACTCAGCTGGATTTCCTCTTGAAAAGCAAATTATTGACCTCCCGAGGTGCACGAGGTTGGCTGGCCCCAGCCAGCTCGCGCTGCTCCAACAGGCAGCCGGGAAGGGCTTTAAGGAAAGTCCCTTGTTTGCAGCCTTCCCTTTCAATAAGATTAAACCGAAGCCAAAGCTGCCGTTTGTTCTCCGGCACGGAGACGCAGGAACACATGTGCGAGCCACATGGTGATGGGTTTGCCAGCCAGAAAGCCACGCTGGGGCCAGATAGGGATGGGGCAGGATGCGCCCGGGGCTGTGGGGCATGGGATGCCCACCCGCAGGTCGGATGGGCAGGGAGGGAAGCGATAAGCCAAGCATCCCGCGCTCTTTTTAACGCACCGATGAATGGAAACAGGGCCAAGCCGCCTGCAGACGTATGGTGGGGCTGGGCACAGCAGGGGGAGCATGCCAGGTCTCCCGCAATTAATTTGCCTTTGCTGCTCCCGCCACAGCAAGTGGCGAATCCAGCTGCTTTCCTTGACTTCTTTGGTAAACCTCCCACCCTGCAGGGTTTTGGGCTGTGGCCTCCCACTGCGGGATGCACTTGCTGTGGACGCAGGGCTTGGGGCCAGCAGTCCCTGAGCCTCCCTCCTTGCCCCCACCGGGTGCTGCGTGACAGCCTGGTGACATGACAGGAGACACCCCAGGAAAAACCCTGCACCAGCGACGTAAAGCCGAGCCCGGCAGCCAGAGACGGCCGCTCAGCTGGGCTGCATCTGCACAAGGCTGGGCCGGCAGCCAGCGAAGGTAAGTAAAAACTTCTGCTCCCATCCTAGCCCTCTGCGGCTCCTTTGGTGAAGGGACTCGCTAGCACTTTTCATTAAATCATCCACACGCATGGTTTTTTTTCCTTCTGTCCCAAAAAGGTTGTGGCCTTTTCCTGGCTCCATGAGATGACAAAGAGCCTCTTAAAAGTCTGCTGTCACCTCTCAGAATTAAAACCAAGGCTCCAGGGGTTTATTTGCTGGGGGAGCATCCTTTAGGCTGCCGGTGGGAGACAGCACTCTCTGCCCTATTGCAACCCCTAAGGTCAACCGAAAGCTGCACCTACCCACAATCAAACCCGCTCAACGTGCCAGCGTGGCCGGTCACGCTCCCGGGATGGCTCCCGGCTGTCGAAGGGGCCCCAAATTGCGTCTCAGCGAGGCTGCTGGGCCCGCTCCGCCACAGCGGGATGGTGCCGCAGGGGCTGGCATGGCGCTGGCCGCCGGCGGAGCTGGGTTTGCTTTGCCGAGAGCAGGTTGGGGAGTGGTTTGGCGGCAAGCTGCCAGTTTGTAATAAGAAAAAGAGCTTTGGGTTTTTTTGTTGGATCCCAAGCTCCCTTCAGGTTGGGGGCTGTCACGCATGGGGGTCACTGCCGGAGGGGCAGCGTGGGGCTCCCGGCTGCTTGGCTGCCGGCACCCGGGCAGCGTCACAGTCTGGGAGAGACAGCTGTGCACCGGCATGCATCCCTCCCTCCCAAAAAGGGAAGGTTTAATTAGCAAAAGCCTAATTACAGCTTGGTGAAATACTGCATTAAGTCCCTCTCAAGGACAGAGCATGCAGCGTCTTTGGAGCAACCGTCTCTCTCCCTCGTTATCTATTTTCAGGTTTGCCCAGGTCTTCCCCCAGCCGCTTCCAAAGGCCAGAGATGTCCGAGCAAACCCGGGCGACGCTTTCCCGCTCTCCTACCACCTCAAGGGCTCATCAGAGCCCCCAGAAACAGCACAAGTTAAACACTTGGTGCGAGCTCCTGCCTTCAAACTTTTTATTGATTTTACTAAAAAGCACAGGTAATTACTTTCCCGACAAGACAGTAACACAGTAATGGTAAGTTATAAATAACGATGAATAAATAATACACATTGGGAAAATATCATCCCGGCTGTTCACAGCCAGGGCTGAGAGCATAAATGAAGAGCTGCAAGGAAAAGCCCGGGGGGAGCGAAAGGCCCCCTGCGTCCGTGGGCTGGGACCGTTTCTGGAGCAAGGGACGGGTCCTGGTGCGTGGCAGAGCCCAGCTGCTCCGCTGGAAGGCAAGGGGGACCCTGCACTGCCCATGTTGTGCTGGGAAAAGTCCCTTTTGAGGGGGAAAGGGAGGAAATTTGGGGTGGAAATCAGGCTGGGGGGTTATTGCTGCTGACTTCAGCGAAGGGCTTCACTTCGCCGGGAGCCATCGGAGCTTTCCTCAACAGACGGTCTCTGCGGGGCGGAGAGGTGTTTGTGGCAATAAGGCACCTTTTAGAAAACTCATTCTATTTTTTTCAATGGAAAAGGAAAAAGAGGAGATCATTTCTTGTGAACTCTCCAGGCCAACTTTGCTGAGAAATTCGCACCTTGGGCCAACTGGCAAAAGCCAAGCCCACGTCTAGAGAGCAGGAAGCCAAGGGCTCCCGTGGTCCTTGGGCCCCTGGTTCTCCTTGCAATCGATGGGATTTAGGCACTTAAAAGCTTTTACGGATGGAGGCCAAGGTTGACTCTCGTGCAGCAGGCGCACGAGCGTGTTCTTCTCTCCCATCCTCTGCTCTGTGCCTCTGCCAGGTCCAAAACCATCCATTTGTTCTCGTGACGGAGGGACGGGAAGATCAGCTCCATCTCAAAACACAATTTAAAAACTGCTGAGCCTCTTCCCTGGCTGAAGTGTAGTAAAAGCTGGGCGGTTCCGGACTTGCACGCCCATGGCAGAGTTTTACCATTCAGGGGAAAACTGCTCTCTTGATTTAGACGGCCGGGGAGGGACTCGCGTTGATACCTTCCCCTTTTCCCGTACTCGAGCCTTGTGCCTGCTCATCCCCTCTGTGCTGTGCTTCGGATGCAGCCTGCGAAAATTGGGGAGTGCTCTGTACAATCAGCATCTGTGTGCTGCAGGGAGTTATTCCCATGGGGATGGGGCGCAGTTATTCCGATGGGGATGGGGCTGGGCTGGACCACAGCATCCAAACTAGGCGGTTCAGTTGTTGCCCTCCTGGCTCGGGGTGGGAGATGACACCTTTCCAGCACAGGCTGGGCCAGGATCAAACTGCAGCACCGGCCGGGGCGGATGCAGCCCGCTGGTGTCAGCGATGCCGGTGCAGGTGGATCAGGGAAGGACGGGCGGATGGTTCACTCGTGGGCGCTGGGGATGTGCACGGCAGTGGGGCAGACTGAAGGCTCGGGGACACGCGGGGCACGTGGCCGGGCACGATGTGGATTGGGGCTGCGGGGCCACCCCGGTGCTGTCTGGGGGCTCCTGAGCAGAGATTTCACGTGGGTTTTGGCCCCCAGATACTCTCAAGGGGGGAAGGTGGCCCGAAGTCGCTGCTGGGCACCTACCTGGGGGAAGACTCAAAGCACCCCAGAAGCGCAGCTCCGGGCTAGGAGGGATCCAGCATTCCCCAAACTCACAAAAAAACCTGATTTCCATTACTATCAAAGTGTCCCAATCTGGTTTCGATTACACTCCTTGATTTCCATGCCTGTAATTTCGTCTAATGCCTCTCTCTATCCCCCCCTCCCCTTTTCACTTGCTAATCCCCAGCCTGACGGCTCCCAGCCTCCCTCCCCTCTTTTTTTCCTTTCTTTAACTGTCTTGCCAGCGTGATCCATCACCCTGACTGCAGCAGGGGGGATTCATGGTAGCGGCTGAGATGAATCTCTGGTTCCTTATAAGGACCGACCAAAGGAATCTCCGGCGAGCGGAGACCATGATGTCCGGGAAACTCGATCCCTCCTCGGGATGGAGCCACGGCAAAATTGTGAGACAGTAAAAATAGCCCATGGTTTCCCTCCCTGAGAAAGAAACAAGATTTTGTTCAATGTAAAATAACACTGGCAAGGCCAGGCAGGGGGGAGAAAATTGCTCCTCATGGCACATATAATAAAGGGCATAAATATGTCCGCGGCAGCAACATTATCAATATTTTTCTGCTTAAGGTATTGATTGATTCCACATGCCAGGGGCAGGGCTGGCTTTCTTCTCACCAGCCCGACTTTTGGGAACTGATTGATTCAGTTTTGTTGCTGATGGATCAAGAATTCTGCTGTTAGGAGGAAATGAATGTCAAATCCGTCGTGGCATCGATAAGGACGGAGCAAGGCAGGCAGTGCGGGCTGAAGCAGAACCAGGGAGTGTGTATTTTTTCCTTGACTCATGGCTGGGCTTTTTGCTGGTTTTATTTTTATTTTGGGAATGGACATTTATTTTAATTGCTTCAATGCTTAGCCACTTGTAGAATAGAATAGAATAGAATAGAATAGAATAGAATAGAATGGAATGGAATGGAATGGAATGGAATGGAATGGAATAGAACAGAACAGAACAGAATACAATAGAATAGAATAATTTCAGTTGGAAGGGACCTACAACTATCATCTAGTCCAGCCCGTGGGATGCTTTTCCAACTGGTTTTCGGAGCGCACATAGCCCAGACAAGATCCAGCGGGGTTTTTTGCCTCCCTCTTCCCTTCTCCTAGCATCTGGCCCACACCAAGCAGGGATGATATTAGTGGTTGTGCTAGAAATGGCCCCTGCTAACTCTGCTGTGCCTCATTTTCCCCATGTGTAAAGCAGTGAAGCTGATCCCTGCCTCTCTCACCGATATCTGGAAAGATAAGCTGCTTATTTGTTAGGTGCTCAGAGATACTGGGGCTCTATTTATTAACTGGTGAAACTGGAAATGTCGGTTTGCAGATCAGGGTGTTTTGTGCTCTGCGGGTCCCAGGGCTGTTTTCCGGCTCCATACGGGCGCATCGGCAGGACCGGGACATCCAGCCATCCCGGCCAAGTAACGCAGCCCCAGGAGGTCACTCAGCTTTGCCGGAGCTGGACGACCACCCGCAGGCGTCCGCTCTCCTCCTCGGCCAAACTTCAGAAAACCCAGAGGGCATCCAGGCAGCAAAGCTCTGCCCCTGCTCCTGCCTGCTCCTGCCTGTCAGGAAACAGCCGCGGCTCCTGTTTGGGGATGAGATTTCCCTCTTTGCTCCCCAAAACCTTTGCTACTGGAGTCATGAATGCATTGGCCACCGTCCCGCTGTGGCCACCTGCAATTTGCACTGGCTGCTTCCTGCGGCTCAGCCCTGTCCCGGCCCTCTTCCGACAGCAAGATCCATGGCGGTGAGTGCCCCGCTGCCCATCACTCATCCTGCCTCCCCAGGGCGCCGGCCCGCAAGGTTGCGGGTCTTTAAATCACCTTCACTGCCCCCCTCCAGGCATTTCTGGCAGCGAGCGAAGGGGGGCAGCCGGTTCGGGGCAGGGCTGGGGAGGGGGTCCGAGCCCCCTCCTGGAGCGTGAGGAGGCTTCTACGAGGCTGGCCCGAGGACGAGCAGCGCCGGGGTCAGGGGCTGAGCTAGCCTGACGGCTGTAATCTGCCGGGGACGTGCAGAACAACTGCAACGCTCCAGCCCCGTTTATGGTCTTTCTCCCTGGGGGTCCCCCCGAGTCCCCCGTTTGGTTTCGCTCTCCCTGAAGTCGCTGGTGAAATCTTCATCGGCCGCCGAGTGGGGCTGGAGCGAATGAAATGCCCTTTCCGCACCTTCCTCCACCCCATCCCCACGGAGATCCCGGTGCCCCCCGACACCCTCCAGCCCAGCTCAACCCAGCACGCCTTCCCTGCTCGGAAACGGGAAACAATGAATCCCTCCTCCTGAGGCCGATGAAGCCTTTTCTCTGAAATTTTCTCAAAGCCAGGTAATAAATGGGGTAAGAAACTCAGATTATAGCTCCCTCGCGAACTCGGACCTCTCCTTGCAGTGACTGTCCATCCCAGCAGCTAAAGCCCTTCAGCGCCGGATGGTGCCCTGCTCTCATGGATGCAGGGCAAACCTGAGCAGAGGGAGCTCAAATATAACCCCATTTTCTCCTTTTATACACCCAAATCACACAGCCTGCTGAGCGGAAGGAGGGAGCGGGGTACCGCAGTGTCGGAGGGCTCCTGTCTCCTCTGGTTTTGATTAAAATACAAAACATTTTGGACCACTTAGGGAGAAACAAAGAGACCCAGAGAACCGCCTTCGTTTTCCCGGGATAATGATGTGGTCTATGATGTCAGCTAACGGGGGGGTCTCGAGTGACCCCTGACGGCCCTGTTCCTCAGATCGCCATGTGGCTCCTCCAGCCCCGTCTCCCTGATGGATGGCTCTTTCCCATCGCCTTTAGCGAGGGCAAAAGTTGCTGCCTGCGCCTCCCCCGGGATTTGGGGTGACTTTATGCTTTCCCTGCCTGGGCTGGGTCAGAGGATGCTTTTCCGCCCTGTGGGGCAAGGAGGGGTCGGTGCAGTACTGACTGCTGGGTCTCTGCACCCCAAATCTTTGCTTTCAAGGAATATGGCTTTTTGGGAGCTGTCTGGCCATGTTTCCCTTTGCTGCCTCCCCCACGCTCCAGTCGACGCTTGCCCTGGCAGATTCCATCCGTCCATCCATCCATCCACCCGGCACGGCGGGTGCGCTGCTCTCCAGCATCCAGCGCTTTCCTCCCGCACCCACCCAACGCTCCCCTGGCGCAGGGGGACTCGGCCCTGGCAGAGCTGGCGATTCAGGCTCCTCACAGAGACACCGAAGGGGAGAAAAAGGAAGGAGAGGAGGCCAGGATTGCAAATGAAGCCCCAGCTGCCGCTCAGAGATACTGTCCCTATGGCAACTGCTTCCAGCGCCCCGGCTGCAGCATCCTCTCCTTTTCATCTCCTCCTCTGTGCATCTGTGCGCAAAAGCGGGGCAGGAAACCTCCTGGGGAGGGTGGAGGGAACTGGCACGGGGCTGAAGATCGGGTGCCATCGCAGGGCTCCGAGGAGAGGTGGGAAACCGGGGGTTTCAGCCCAGAGAGCCACGGGTGAGCCAGTTTGGGGGGCCAGCAGAGCCGAGACACCCTGCTGCAGCCCCACGTGCTGCTCTGGGAGATGCTGGATGGGCAGAGACCGACCCCTTCCTTCCACCTCTCCTCTGCCATCCCCAGGAGGCTGGTCTGGGGACAGCCTGGGGTTTAAGCCTTTGCATCACCCGATAGAGACCTCACCCCTTGCTTTTTCCCCAATTTTTGCATTTCTCCAAAATCTCCCATTTTGGAGGATGCTGGGGACCTTCACAGCCTGGGCTGGTAACCCCAGCAACGGTCAGGCAAGCCTGGAGATGGGAAGCCCTGCAGGGTTTGAGCCCAGCTGGATTGAATTAAGGACTTTTAAGGCAGATGGGAGACAGGAGATGATGTTGGGAGGGCAAAGGCATTGCACCTGACATAAAAGCAAAAATTTTCTCAGTGTTATTGGGATGTTATTCCAGAAAATGCACGATCTCCTTGCTCTACCTTTTTGAAAGTGCAGAAGGTTGGAGCCTCAGAGCCTGTGGTGGGTCCTTCCTGGGGCTTGGCTGGATGCATTAACCAGCAGTGATGTGGTTGGGGGAAATGCATTTCCATCCATCTCCCTGCAGGAGAGTGGCTCTGATCAGCGCCTGGCAGAGAAGTGCTCATCAAGGTGAAGCTCCTGGGAGCGTAATGGGGAGAGGGGTTTCTCTGTGCCTTCCAGGCTCATTAGTATTCCTGTGGGGAATAAATCTTCAAGGAGAATTACTGCTCCGTGACAAGGGAGGGAGTGGGCTGGGGGCGAATCCCTGGGGAATCGCCCCGGGGGGCAGGAGGGTGAAGCATTTCCCTGGGGAAACGCTGAACTGGGGCCAGCTCTGCCTTCTTCCACAAGCAAAGCAGGTGCTTGATGCTTCCCGTATTTCATCCCTACGGCATCTGGCTGCAATGAGCCCGGAGGAGAAGAGGACACATGCCGAAGGCTGAGCTGCAGTGGGTGAGCGCAGCATGCTGGACTGGGGCGGCAGCTCTTGTCGCCAGCGGGCTGAGCCCAGTGTGGCTCTGGAGCGGGTGCTCGGCATGGCGGCTGCTCCCCCCGTGTCCCCGGAGCCTCTTCCCAGCAACTGTGATTGAATCAGAAGGGAGCTAATTTCCCAGTCTGCTGAGACGATGAGATAAACTAATTGCTGCCTTCATTCCCTATGCAAATCAGCCAGCCGCTGGCCCCTGCGACAAAGCCCAGAGCATCTGCAGGAGCGGGCTGAAAGCAGGGCTGGGAGCTGCCCCGCTCCCCCATTTCGGCTGGGAGCTGCCCCGCTCCCCCATTTCAGCTGGGAGCTGCTGGGCTTCACGCGCTGGCTTCCGCTCACCCCGCGCCGCTGCACGCGTAGCATCCGTGCGTGCCCCCGTGCGCGTGGTGCCTACGGCTCTGTTCCCCCACACCTTGCCCTGCCTGTGCCTGGCCCAGCTCCTGCCCCTTCAGCCCAATCAAGCCAATTACTGTGTTTGGGTTTTTGAAATTAACTGCTTCCCAGTGGGTTACGGCAGGTTTAGGGGCCGTTTGCTGGCGAGCTGGCTGCACCTATAGAGCAGAGCCAAGGAGGGAAAGAAGGAAATCATATGCTGCGAACGTCTTGTGCTCTGGAAATCAGGTGAGAGCTTTATAAAGGTCAGATAAATGAAGATCAATTGGATAAGGGTAATCTGATTGGGACAGCCAGCGCTGTCTCCGCAGGGAAGCGGGCCTTTCAGACCTGCTGGAATTCTCCAAGTAAGTAAACAACGCTGAGGACAAGGAGGAAATTGGTAAAGGCAATTTTATTCTGGCTTCTAGAAGGGTTTTAATGAGGTCCATAACATGACAGTGATATGGAAATGCAGCTGGTGCTTGCAACAGCAGGCTGGGTAAGCGGGGGAGCAGAAAATCCACCTGGGAGAAGCAGTGCCTGTTTTGGGGCCAGCATCTCCTGGGTGCGCTTGGTGGATGTGGTGAGGCCAAGGCAACCAGCCCCAGAATGCTTTAAGCGGGACTGCGTCTCGGGATGCACGTGGAGGTGGATCCCTCCAACCCTTCAGGGTCTGCACCTGGGTTTGCTGACGTGGCAACGTCCTGTGCTGGGCTTACAGGAGCTCTGCTGGCACCACGGGACAGGGAAACGCGGGTGCAGGAGGCTTTAACGTAGTTATAAACCACGGGTGGTTTGCTCCAAGGTCTCCAAGAACTGCGCGGCACCATCCTCGCTGCTTCGGAGGAGCAGGGGCGGGATGCCTGGGCTGCAAGGCCGAGCCTCCAGACTCCCCGGGGACACCCGAGACATGCTGAGAGCAAACAAAGCATTATCTGACGTTCCTGTCGCCAAAAGCCTTCCCCTGTGTCCGCTCAGCCGCACGCAAACAGCACAACAAAGAAGAACGTGTGTGCAGGGAGGGAGCGGAGGGCTGAGGGAGCCGCCGTCCCCCTGACTGCCTTGGTTTGGGGTGAATTTCTGCTGGAATCTCCTAAGCTGAGCACGGGAAAGCTGGGAGGTCTGGGGAAAAGCTCTCGCAGCTGGCAGGATGGAGAGGAGGAGGAGGGTGCGATGCTCAACACGTGGGGCTGGGTTTTTGGCTGAGAGGTAGGTCAGAGCTGGGGACAAGCATCCCGGCGTGTAGCCGCAAGGAATTAAACCGAGCCCCTGTTTCACCTCTTGTGCTGGTCAGAGGGTGGTAAGAGCAGCCCAGGGTGGTTTTTTCCTTCACCCACCTCCTTCCCCATCCCCTGGCATGGGAGGGGGGCACGGGACCCGTTTGCCACTGCTCTGGGGGTGCTGGTGGCTGGCTGAGACCCCAGGCCACCTCCTGCCCACCTCCAGCAGGGATGGGGGCCACAAACCCCCGTATGTTGCCCTCTGGGTCCTGCTGGCAGCCCTGGCTGGGGAAGGGATGGACCTGGCAGCCCCAGCTGAAACCTGAGCGGTGGCCACTGGCAGTGACGGATCGGCTGGGGGCTGGCTGCTGCTTTTGAAAATCTCCTTGTTTTAAAAGCATTACGGCTCCCTGGCTAATAAAGCGAGGGATTTGCTGAAGCCGCTTGAGGTCCCATTTTCTCTGGAACCCATTTCCATGGCATGAATCACTGAGTGGAATGAACTCAATTAGTTCAGACAGAGACAGGAGATAAATCAGGGTCCCATTAGGAAACCCTGAGGTTAATTTATGGCCTTGAGCAGTGCTGGCTGTCTCCCTTCTCTCCATGCAACCTGCTCCAGAGCAAGCTGAGAAGCAGGGTGGGATTGCTGTTATCTTTCCCCGCGGTGGAAGATGCACCGGAGTTATTCCACCAGCTCTCAGTCCTCGCCTTGACCAGATGACCTAGATCTGGAGAAGTGGAGCAGCTTTCCTCACAGGGAGCCTCATTCACCCATTTGCTCATTCATCCATCGCAGTTTCCTGCAAAGGAATGCTTGGAAGAATGCTGTAGCCTTCCAGGAAATCTGGGATGGAGCTTTCCTTGCAGCAACTCATAGCCTGGATGCCGGGGGCTTTGCCCTGTTAAACCTACATGTGGGTGATGAGCTCCTTGGGCTGCATCCTGCCTCCCCTGGTGCAATCGCAGGGGTGTCTGTTGGGTGATCGGATCCCTGTTAGCAGCAGAGGTGCTGCTGATGGAGGCAGAGCTCCCGGAGGGGGAACATGAACCAATCTTGGTCTCTCTGACCAATCTTTCAAGCCTTGAACCTGCAAGGAGCATCTTGACAATGCTCTTAATCATATGATTTAGTTTTAGGTAGTCCTAAAAGGACCAGGGAGTTGGACTCGATGATCCTTACAGGTCTCTTGCAACTTGAGATATTCTATGCAGCAAGGTTGCTGGGTGCTCTGTGGGTGCTCTGGAAGCTGCATCTCTACCTTGGGCATCAGGATGAGATGCTTCTATGAATAAAGTAGCTGCTCTGGTCTTCTTCCAGTCATTGGGGAGGGACAGGAATGTTCCAATTTATATCTTAGTTGGGCTGTAGCGTCGCCTGGGAAGAAAGAGGCATGTCCATCCCTTGCGGAAGGATCTTAAGGCAGCTTAACTGCTCGGGGGAGCTTGGAAAGGAGGGTTTGTCTTTGTGCATACACCCAACTTCACTTACATCCCTGAGACAGGATGCCAAAAGCCTGCCCTTTGCTGTAGAGCCAACAGGAAAGCCCTTGGAAAAGCCACTGGCCAGCTTGGGGCACTTGGACCCAAACTTTTCAACAAGTGGTTTCCCTGGAGCAAAGGGCTGCCTGGGAGGCTCCTGGGGAAGAGCTGCTCCTCCCACGCTTGTTTTCACCAGGAAGGTGCTTGGGTGTCCCGCCAGAACATCCCTGGTGATGGTGCAGGGCCTTCGCAGCCCTTGGAGGCTGCAGGCTGTGGTGGTCTCGGGGGGTTCAGCGCTCTGGCTCGGGCCCCGGAGGTGGTTTTGCTCTGGAGGTCCCTGGTTGCTGTCGCTGAGCTTGAAAAGAAACCGCAGAGCACTAATGGGCTTCTTCAGATGAGCCCTCTCGGGAACAGGGCAAAGCAGGGTGCCTGCCTGCTTGGTTTGCAATGGGCAGAATAAAAAATAGATGGATGGTGCATTGAAACATCAGCATCCCAGGGATCTAATTACAGAGCATCCCACTCCCTTCCTCCTACCCGCTCCGGCACGGCCTCGCGTTGCAGCCCCAAAGGCTCTCGGGGAGCAGGAGAGCTCAGCAGAGGGGCCTCTGGCACCGGCCCCGCTGTAACCGGTGCAGGCTGCAGCCTCGTGCCGCTGGGGTGGCTGGTGCCCGGTGGGCAGAAGCAGACCCCAGCCCCATCCTTGCGTGGGGACGGGCTCCTCCAGGCTCGTGGCATCCCTCATCCAAGCCAGGTCCCTGAGCCTGCACAGGTGGGATAACAGGGGACTCTGCCGGAAAGCAGAGTCCTTTCTCACGACATCCTTTCTCTTTCAAAGAGGTGTATTTAAAAACAAAAGATCACTGCCCTCTACCCACACCCACAAACTCAGAGTTTTCTGTCGGTTTTGGCTAGCAGTCTTTGCTGAGGATGGGAACGTGATCCACTGTGTCAGGTCCTGTCTCCGCAGCTTGAGTGCTTGGCTTGATTATTCTGCATAAATAACTCGCCCGAAACGCAGCGGCGGTTCCCTGCTCCGGTTTTCCGACATCCCCCTCGGATGGTTTGCTGTCTGCTGCTGCTGTCCAGCCAGCCAGCTCCCAGAGAGCTGGCAACGATGCTTTCTGCAGGCTACCCTGGGTCAAAGGCAGCTGCTGGGCCATGGGTGGCTCTCCTGTGTCTTCTGCTCGTGGGAGGTTTCCTTGGGACCCCTGGGTAGGGAAAAGGTGCCGAGGCTGAAGGGTGCAGGTAGGGGAGCTGGCAGCACAGCCGTTGGTCTGTCTGCTGCTGTGCTGCTTCATCGCTGGGCTCCGCACCACAGGCCGTACCGTACCCCCCGCGGTGCCTGCGCCCGCGCAGGCCCTGCTGCCGCTTTGTCTGGCTCTGCTCGCCCCGGCGACTGCTGCAGAGGAGCCGCGAGCCCTCGTGAGCAGGGAGCGGCTCCCGGTTCGGACAGGGAGGCTGCGGCGAGCGGGGCGAGGCGTCGGGCGCGAGAGCCACCGCTGCCTGGCTCAGCACCCGGCCCTGCTACGCCCTCCTGGGAGTCCTATTTCCAGCACCTCCAAAGGGTATTAAAATTAGGACAAACTACCCTGCGTGCTTTTCATCCCCACAATTGTATTTAATTAAAAAAAAAAAAAAAAAGAATCGGTGCAATATTTCCATCCGCATGGAACTTCGGTGAAAGCTTTGCCTGCTCTGCATGAAAACCCTTGAGCCCAAAGCACCGAGTGGCAAATTGCTCCGGCTCTAACCATGTCCGTCGGGCAGCAAGCAGCCCGGGCACATTGCCCTCGAGAGAAACCTTCCCCGGGGTGTCTCCTCCAGCCGCTGTCCTTGCCGGGGCTCCTCCGAGGACAGGCTTGCCCCTTCCCTCCGATGCCACGAGGGCACCCACCGTCACCCCCTCCCAGGTCTGCAAAGTCCCGCTTTCTCTGCAGCCATCGGGGCCCAGGGGAGGTGGCCGGGGGTTGCGGTAGAACAGGAAACCTTGGGAAAAACTCCCATGAACGTGTCCCGGGGCTGAAAGTGGAGGAACCCGAGAGGGCTCGGCCATGCAGGCACCGGGGAAGCGCCTCTCCGTCAGGCGCAGCTAACCCGTGCTCCCCAGGGAGCCGTGCAGAGCTGGGGGTTTGGGCAATCTGCTGCAAGTTCCCAAAGATTTTAAAGCCTGGGGAGGATTTTGGGCAAAGCAGCAGCTTTGCTCCTGGCTCCTCTGGAAAGAGCTTTTCCCGCTGTCCGACAGCTGCCCGTGGCAGGGATGCTTTCCCTCGGGAGAGCTATAAAAAGGAGGGTGCGGGGTCCCTCTGGGGCCGGGCAGGGGTGACAGCTTGGATGAAGCGTGTCCCCCGACCTTGGCCAGCCTCCGGGGTGGGGGGCTGGTCATCTCTGGGCCCAGGGAGCTCTGGTTCATCCTGACCATCCCCGTCCCCCCTGGCCGGTGGCAGGGTGGGTTGGAAAGGAGCCCCTGCCAGCTGCATGCGCGTCACCGAGCTCTGGGGTCACCGTCACAGCAGCAGAAGGGCAGTGGGGAAGGACGGAGGGGCGTGCAGGAGGGAGGAAGACGTCCCCACCCAGATGCCCGGGCGAAGGCAGAGCTGGCAGCAGCGAGGAGGTCGTGTCCGGAGGGGTTACGTGTACCCACCCAGGCACAAACCTCCGCAACGCTCCGTGGCCAAGCTGGACCCACGATGCGGCCCGGGGAGACGCTGCCAACCCCCTGCAGTGAGACCCCCCAGATCCCCCCCCCGCGAGGCACTGGCAAGTGGCGTTTTGAACAGCTATGCTCTCAATATTTATTAGCTCTCATAAAACCTCCGTTCAAAGGCCCCGGGGAGCAAATCTGGTGCAGTGCAGGCTTCCGAGACGTCGCTCGGGGAAATAACCCCCTGGCAGGGAGGTTTGGGCGAAGCTGGGGGGGCCGGGAGGAAGGAGGGGCAGTTCCTATCAGGGCAAAAATTCCCTCCAGTCTTTTTGGCTTTTATTATAATAAATTATAATATTATTATATGCTAT
>VZTL01004355.1:1856-17066 GCA_013400535.1 Scopus umbretta
TCTGTCCAGCCAGTCAAGGGCAAGGGAGGAGAGCTGAGGGCACAGACCAGAAATGTACAGGACAAAGCAAGGAGGCTACCCATAAGTCTGCTCATCATAGCTGTAGGAAAGTGATCTGAGATTACCGCAGAAGGGGAGTGTGATGTAAAGCAAGGGAAGCAGGCTTCCTTGCTCACAGAATAACATTTCTGTGTTTCAGCAATGACTGGTGTCCCCCATCAAGCTTCTTCCTGCTGAGCACCATATATGCAGAGTCTTTGCATCAAGCCTGCAAAACTTTGAACTGAGCAGAAGGATCAACCCCTTATTTTTTCATAGGTCTTCGAACTCCAATAAAAGATACAAAAATCTCTCTAACTTTTCTGAAGCTAAAGATGTAAATATACAAATAGACAATTTTCAGAAAGAAACATGACCTGCAATCACCTACTCAGACAACATGCTCCAAGAGCTGGTCAGTAATCTAAGCAGATGCCTATAGTGACACAGGCCAGTAGTGACCGAAATAGTGCTTTTTATAAGCATGGAAATATGCTTTTATAATTCATGGAAACAGGAATGGTTTTCAACATTGTCTTTTCTAAAATACAGCTCTAAATCTGGACTTCCAAACTGGGTCAAGCCTACCACAACTTTTTTTTCTGAAAATATATAGAAAAGGAAAAAAGTTATATTTAAAGGAGAGGTACTTAAGTTAATATACTTTTCCATCCATCACTGTAAATAAGCCCAGAAAACCTATTTGAAATAGGTTACTGCAGCCTTCAAAATTTTGAAACTTGTTTAAGCTGCTTTTAATAAACTTTACTGAGTCTGTAGAAAGAATTTTATCACTCAGCTGTACATAGTCTGCCTCAATTCATGCCACGGATTACAATAACAATGCTGTAACTATAATGACTGATGCACACAAACTTCTGGCTCTATATCCAACCTTTGAAAAGACACTAGAATTGTGATCATATAAAAGGCACTGGGCATCTAATGAACACCAGCTACAAACAAGGCTGTCCAACAAGCCAAACAGAAAAGGAACAGCAACTGCTAACCCACACATTAGTTACTGACCTGACTTCTCTCTACGCACATATTTTGCACCCATCTTAAATGTTTAAGCATTTTGAACACCAAACTTTTCATATGTCTAGTGCAAGGTAGGCTTTCAATAACTACCAACACACCTTTCTACCACTGGAACAAATTAACTTTGTTCTAAGAAACACCCCCCCACACACCACCCCTTTAAATTTGACAATCTCTTGATTGTCTTTACAATCTCTTCTAAAAAAGCTTGGTATGTAATGGGTATTTCTGACCTGTGTATGTTGATTTGAATTTGCATTTGATTATCGGGTAGAAAACTTCATACATTTTAAGAGTTGTAAGCTGAAAAAAGATCCATAAATGCAAAAAAGGAAGATGGGCTTGTAAAAGACCACTGCTGCATACACTCCTAAATGACTCTCTCCTCATCCAGCATAAGGTGAGCTTTGACATCTACTAATGAAACAACACATTGATTCCAGTACTGAATGCTCTCCTGCCATCAATCTGGACATTGTGCTCATTTCCTTCATCTCCTCCTGCTATTCCAAGGCAATTAAAACAACCACACAGACATCACATATCAGCAAGATAGAAAGTAGCATCAACTCTAATGCCCAACAGCATATTATCTGCTGAATCACAGACATGGCGATAAAATCTAAACAGTGGTACCATTAAAACTGTGACATTTATCATGTTGTGCTATCTATCTTTAAACACAGTATTTGTTGAAGCTCCTAAAATTAGAAGGGAACACACTGCAAATACCATGGTAACTACTTGGCATGGTAAATCAAAGTCCTTAAGGCTCCCACACAGACTTACTTCTATTGTGACTAGAGTTATCCAAATGGTACCTAAGCATACTTACTACTTACCAAGCAGTAATGTTACCTTGGCTTAAACTAAGAATAAAGCCAAGAGCTTATTCGCTCAAAATAGCACCAAGATTTTTCTGACATTAATGAGTAGCTCAAAACTACTTTAAAAATAATTTTGTTTGTACTGTTCATTGTAAAGACAAAGCTGGGCTGATATAAGCCTGATTTTAAAACACAAACAAATTTCAGTTTGCAGAGAAAGCTCCCCCCAAACAGTTTAGGAAAAAAACAGGGAAGAAAAAAAAGGAAAGGGAGAGAAGGGACAAGGGAAGAGCTTACACATTAAAGGAAATACAGATGTCTGAGGTTGAATGAGATCATCCAGAATCTTCAGAAAACGCTTGTTGGATTTCATGTCTCCATTTTGTTTTTTAACATGTTCAATGATAAATTGAGGGCACTGTTTACTTATTCAATAAAAGCAGGATGGAATAACACATTCTTCAGCCTTCTGATGTTAGTTGATATCTCAAGAATTGTGCCTCCAGCCTTTGGTTTCAATTCTGACATGGATACATTGCTCATCTTGAAGGCAGATAATCCTTCGAGTTATTGTTACATTGATTTTCCAGAACTAGAAGGAGGACTGGTAGTGTCACAGGTAAGTGACAGACAGCTACCTACCTTTAACGTTTGTTGGTCAAACACCACTAGCAGGTCACAGCAATAGGTCATGGGAAGTTTGCTTGGTCTTTTATACAAACTTTACTCTTTTATATTACAAATAATTTTGAAAGTACATCTACTAGCCAAGAACAAAAGTCACTGAGCTGAAAGTTTTCCTTTCTCCTTAGCTTTCTCTAGGAACATCAATATAAAAGCATTCACAGAGCAAACAATTTATATATACACAAGACAGATGAAACAGACAGGTGCACACTATGTACACTGTTAAAGACATCAACGTGCCAGATGCACACACACAAAACGCTGAGCAGAAATGAAACCGTCATACTTTACAGGTCATGTGGGAATGCATACTGACAGAGAAGACATAGCTGTTGAAGCACAGGTCATACAAACAGAGTCCTTGAAAGACCACTTACAAGTAAAATTTCTCTTCCCAAACAGGATTCAGATTACCAAAAATGGTTTTTGTCCTCTTCTTTGTTTTACCCACTTGAACAGTTACGTATGGATCGCTGGACCCAGTCTTGTCTTTGGCCTGCAGACCCTGAGCACACACCACTGGAAGGAAAAGAGAAGGGTTACCACTGTCATGCAATAAGACAATGTGTCCACACACCACATGAAGCAGCAACTCAGATTGGCCAGAGAAATAGGAATACCACTCATGAGATCTCTTCCGATGAGCCTCAGCTTGTGGTGCACAACTGTGCCTAGGGTAGGAGTATCTCTACCTGCTACCTGTACACTGAGTGAAAAGAGACACAGAAGCCCTTCCTCTCCATTCTCTCTAGGTTCACACAAACTCTTTCTTACCTTAAGCTCCCAAGTGAGGCCAAGAGGACCCATGCCTCCCTCACTCACCTGTGATCGTGATCTTTGCTGACCATTTTGAGGTGCCATCAAGCACGCTCTGCTTCACTGTCTTCATCTGCTGAGCATGTGTCAATTTGCTCTCACAGAACACATCTCTGATCAAATCAAAGATCTCTGGCTTGTTCCGCTCCCGTATTTTCATGCGATCCTTCATGGCCATGATGAAATTCTGGGTTCGGTCTTCGGCTCCATGCTTCGAGCTCTTTTCTGCTGCTCCTGTGCACCAGAAAGTACACAATGCTCATCAGCAAGAGACAAACAGTCATGTTTCACTGAATCTGGACAGCAGGATCAAAGCCATGAGTTACCCCCCCCACATGATGGCTCTTGCTATTGACTTACTATAGTTATAGTTATTATTGACTTATTATAGTTATTGACTATAGTCAGACCCCCTTCCCTCCTGCCATTTCAACATACACACGAGAATCTGGACCACCTGAAGTTGCGAGGCTATAATAGAAGGGGTGCACCCAGACTCCTCTATAACCTGGGACCAGGTTGCTCTCCTGACAACAGACTTGAGTTCAATACCCTTGCAGCTGAGGAAGACCCAGAAATTATGTTCTGACTCATAACAGCAGATATCATCATGACCCTCCTCTCATCACGTTGCTTTGAATAAATAAATTCCTGCTTGGGCAAGTGCTAAGAAGACGACATAGGACTTCCATTACAAATAGTATCTATGAGGTCATCTCAGTGCTGCACCTCCACACCATGGAAAAGCAGAAGTTCAGATGGGCCGACACAGTCAGCATTTCCTAGTGATGTGTGCCACAGGACTCCCCATTCAGCACAGCACAACCTATGTCCCACTCTTCTGCCAGGAACCACCCTGTCTGCACCAGGCCTCAAGCTGGAGGCATTCAAAGTGCCTCTCTAGATTCCACTCTATTTTATCAGTTTGTAAGGAGTGAACTCAAATAATCCATTCTTAGATTTGCATAGGTATAGTAACCATATCAAATCAAATACCTATAAGGCAGCAAATTCAACAGGTAAAAACTTGGTCCGTCATAAATATGGGACACTAGTACAGGACCTAGCAGCTGGAATCACAAGAGCCAAGTGCAGGGTTTTGTACTATATATGTATTTAACTGTAACTGGAAAAAGAGAGGCCTCTGTTTACTTGCATACCTATTAACAAAATTTAAAAGTTCATGTAATTATGAGATAAAAATGCTCCCACAACCAACTACTCCCTATTCAATTTTGACAGTCATGTTTACTGTCAAAATCCAGCCACTGACTATTGCATCACACGTGAGGCATGCATTAATGAAAACATTGACACGAACTAACAGGGCAGACAAACCAGGGTGTGAAATGAAAAGCAGGAAACCAAGATTGCACACAGTCTCTCTATGTGCAGTCTGCAGTGGTTTCAAGTTATGATCTGAAATCAGATTAAGTTAAACCAGTACAAAAGTCCTGTGAACACATTCAACCATTATATTTCTGTTTAGTTTAATATGCTTTTCCTTGTTTTTCTTTTCTGGGATAGTTTAATTAAAAGTAAGCTTTGTCCTAGAAAAACAATCTTAATCCAGGTGTTCACCAAATATTAAATTACCTTAAAAACATGCAATAAAGCAGATGCAAGTGTGTGCAAAGGGAACCATTAATCACAAAGATACATAAAACTGTTTTCTTCTGGAAGAAGTGTGCAAATACGATAGCTGGAGCACCTTTAATATGACACTTCTGCATATGAAACAGTTTCAGCAGGCAGTGACCAAATACAAATAAAGTTCTAGGAAGACACACACATAAAGCACCCCTATCAGTACAACTTGACAGGCAACCATGTTAGCAGGCTCAACAGGGTGCCCAGTGACTAATGCTGCCTGAAGACACCCATTTCTAGGGCCTTCAATCTAACACCTTTCACCGTTACTAAACTCACTTCAATAAAGAATCAAAACTCAATTATAACTTCCACCATCCAAACCAAAAAGAATAAAAACACAGTTTGGAACAGACTGTGACTGCTGAAGTTTCAGAACTTCATTAAAGACACTGCATACTAAGGCATGCTATTAAAGACCTGGGTATAAAACAAGCCATAACTCTGCATTACCTGGTAATTATTTTTTTCATTTTACTTGCTAGAGGCTTGATGTTCAGAATTTCATTTAGTACAATACCATGTATCTGCCCCAGAGTTTCCTTTTGTTGGCTTAAGATGAAATGAAATCAAAATACTGGAATTAATTATGCTGTCCCTGCTGTCTCTACTCACCAGTGATGAAGAACCAGCACCACCCAAAGTGATGTCTTTTATCAGGCAATCATCCAGCTGTACACCCAACATTTATTAAAGGAATATGAAACTGAAATGATACCAGGGGCTATACTTTGAACTTCAGATAAGTGCTATTCAGCTTTAACAGAATTAGGTCTTCTGGGGATGAAGGTGGACTCTACACAGTATCTGCAGAGCTATAGAAAACTATTGGGAAATCAGGAAAGGCCAAAGCAAACACTTTGCCTTTCCTAGCTGGAATTCTAAAATCTGTAGCGATTCAAAGAAACCAACCCTGCCCTGACCTTTCTGATTTTAATGAAATTAAGAACCAAATTCAAACATTAAGCATTCATGTTGTGCATAAGCAGAGTGCTCTATTTCAGAATCATTTTCTGAACAAATTACTAGCCAGGCAGCTGGCAAATATAGATGTACCACTGTTCATCACCGAGATGGGACAAGAGTTACCACAGTTCTCGGGTGACATGGTCTGCATCATTGCCTTAATGCAAGCACTCCAGGAGCATCCAATGATGCTTTAGAATGCAAACTTGGACAAATGGAGGAATTCTAGTTAAAAACATGTTTAACATCCCCATCACCTCCAGAGACATTGCCATAGTGCATTTATCCCTCTGAAAGGCTAGCAGCAGCCTGGAGCATCCTGGCTTGCAGGACATGCAAGCTATGTGCTATGGTTTAATCCCAGTGGCAATTAAGTACCACCCAGCCTCTTACTCACTCCGTGCAGGGAGAGCAGGGAGAGAATCAGAAGGGTAAAACTTGCAGGTTGAGATAAGAACAGTTTAATAATTAAAATAAAATTAATAATAATAAAATTAATAATAATAAAATTACTACTACTACCAATGAAAATGGGGAAGGGGGGTAGGGTGAAGGGAGAAGGAAAGAGAGGGAGGAACAAAACCCAGGAAAAACCAAGTGATGCACAATGCAATTGCTCACCACCCGCTGACCAATGCCCAGCCCGTCCCCGAGCAGCGATCGCTGCCCCCTGGCCAACTCCCCCCACTTTCTATACTGGGCACGACGCTGTATGGTATGGAATAGCCCTTTGGCCAGTTTGGGTCAGCTGTCCTGGCTGTGGACAGCTTCTTGTGCACACTAGTCCTTGACTAGTAAAACACTACTTAGCAACAACTAAAACATCAGTGTGTTATTAACATTATTTTCATGCTAAATCCAAAACACAGCACTGTGCCAGCTATTAGGAAGAAAATTAACTCTATCCTAGCCAAAACCAGGACACCATGTCACACAGACACCTAGACAGCCCTCTCTTTTGGCACCTCTAAGGCTTGGCTCTGCTTCCTGACTTTCAGATAACCCCCCACACCTCCATCCATGCTTCTCCCCAACTCTGCCCAGATAATTTGCCCAGGTAAGATGGCTCTGTTGTTCCTTCCTTGGGAAAGGTGTCCCCCTCCCTGCAGAGGCTGTACCTGAACTGCAGTGGAAAAGCCAGAATTAGACAGACTCCTCATTTAGCAATACAGACTAACAAAGAACAGACAAACCCTCTGTCTCAACAACACACTCCTTCTTAATTTTAACACCTGCTTGTTGGTACAAAACCACCAGAGTTTCCAACATAACCAATGGGGGACTGATTACCTAGAATGTATGCGATATAAACCCAAAGCATATCACTACACTGGATGGCAGAGGATGCTTTTCCTGCTGTTGGACTTGGATTGTATTTATTCAGCTGCAAAAAGAAGGTTTTTGCCAGTGATTCAGCTTTTCAAGTAGTCCTGTAAATGGCAATAGGCACGGCAATAGACAAGTACCATGTACAGTATCATACAAATGGTACTCAGCTTTCCTTCTCTCATCCTCTCTAGGACTAATTATGACTGGAAACAGAACGCCAATATGTCTAGATTGGGAATTGTATTGATATAGCTATTAGTAAACCACCAGTGCTGTTATCTTATGCTTTAACAGGAAAAAGTCAAGAAAGCAACACTGGCAGGATAGAAGACAGCTGTTCAGTAGGCGGATAATGCTTAGAAATTATATATTCCTGAAACTTAAAATAGATATTCAAGTTTCAAATAAAGGTATCCTTCCTCCTCCTGTGCAAATATTTTCCTACATAGAATTCTGGGAGCAAACAAGTGTTCATCACCATAATGTCTAATCATCATTCAACTCGGAAGCCACGATGATTATCACAAGAATGACTTAATCGGTCTCACTAACAGTCCACTCACTAAGCCCCTCTCTGGTCAGCAGTCTCTGAATTCAAAATGCACAAGTTTCTCATCCAAAAAAAACAACAAACATACCTGACTTCCAGTCCTGAGTCAAAAATCACTGAACAGCTTGAGGGGTGAATCAAGGCGTCCAAAGCCAAAACAGTACAAAAAGCAGGGCATTCAGTAACGCAGCCCTGATAGCTCGTGTGAAGTTCTCCAAGGTTTGTTGCTCCAGTACACCATAAAGAAGCACTAATAAAGACATATGGCTAATCACACAACACAGACTTAATGTTCAACAGTAGTTTGAAGCTTGAGATCTCATTTCCTCATTGTCAAGATCTCCAAAGGACCACATTTTGATACTTCAGGGCAATTTCTTTTCTCGGGTTTAACTGTAATCTACCGATGGCTAGGTTAGCATCAGTACAAAAAAAACCCCAAGACACACTTGCATAGATAACTACGGTGTTTCAAATGCTATCCCACAACTGCACAGGCCCCTTTCACTAGGATCTTGCTAGCATAATGTCCTTCCTTTCCACCCTCTTCATAATTCTGCCTACTTCTCTGCATCCGTTCCTTGGTATCCTACACATCCATCCTCAGTTTTACTCTTCCTTTGATACCAACACTACCTAACCCATTGTATTTTAGTTAGTACTATACCAGTGCTCAGGACAAAAGATAAAAGCTCCCTTTTTCCAAAGGCTTTACATGCTACAGGGATTTTAAAGAACATCCCTCCAACCATTTTCAGCCAATTAAGAAAGGAAATGTACCCATGCAACAGAGATTTCAAGTACTTCCAAGAACAGCAAAGGCTAAAAAGACAGCATCTTCCCTTGAGCAAGCATTTATGAGCTTATGATAAAAAGGTAAGTGCCTCATCATCAGAATAATATCTTCTAGGTACCTACAATAGAGAAGCATCCTCTCAGAGAAACAACCTGGTGCCAACAGAGCCATAAACCACATGGCTGCAGTACACATGCCACAACTGACTCCAGTTTACTGCACTTCAGACATTGCCAATTCATGTAACAGCCCTGCTGAACTGGTCTGCAAATGGATTTTCTTTCAAATTGCAACAAAGAGTTGCTGAATTTGAGTATTTTGTCACTGCAGTCCCACACATTGTTGGCTGTATCAGATACTCAGTTTCTTAAAAAATATAGAGGGTAAGAAAAACACCCTCAGCAGAAATAACCAAACTTAATTCTAACAGACTTGGGGAAAGAGATCCTTTTATTTCCCACAGAAAGGCACTGAAGGATAGAATATGGATAAACAGCACATCCTGATTCTAAGGAATAAAACCCCAGGTGTCTACCAAAAATTTCAAGGCATAGACAATGGAACTGTATTTGTGACCAGCCTGAAAATTCATTTTACTCCAATGCAACATTTTCTGGAAGACTTACACAGACTGAAGTGAAGATATATCCTGAAGCATCAAGGTATAATTCAGTAGAATTCTATTTGTTACCAGCCTGAAAATTCATTTTACTCCAATGTAACATTTTCTGGAAGCCTTAAATAGACCTAAGCGAAGATGTGTCCTAAATTTTTTTTTTTTTTACCAACAGCAACAACAAAGCTTCTGTTAGAAAGAAACCCCTCCTGAATTCAGTATACAAGAAAGTTCAGGCTTGAATTTATTGGATCTCTAAACCGTTGCTTGTCCACCAGAAACCCTGCTTCTCATTCCTTAAGCACAGCCTATGTTCTTCATCGATATATAAAAATTAATTTAACTTTTCCATTTTCTTCTGGCCTGATGGGTTCCAGTTAGAAAGATTTTAGCATGAACTTGCCAAAGCAAAGAACACAGTTGCATGAAAAAGCGTTTTAATAGATTTCTACTATCAATAACATTTGCTTTCCCAACCCAGCAGCACATCCACATATTGGTCTCACCTTCTTAATCTCTCAGCACTCTCTTTCCTCTGCCTCCTCTGTCTTTTAATTACACAATTGTCATCTTTGGTTTCCTTTACAGGAAACTTCCTCTACCCCAGATAATGATACCCACCACACTCACAGTGGGTACCCTCACAGATCCCCGGCTCACAGTCTCTGTATCTTCCCTGTTCTGATGCTGGGCAGCTTTCATATAACTCAGTGAGTAAAGTTTTTGTTTGTTTGGGTTTTACCTTTCTACAGGCTTCACAAGTTTTGAGCTCAGTGTACTCTCAGTTGTTTCCTCTCTGTTTCTTTAACTCTGCATGTTGAAGTATCTTGTGTTTACATCTTGGAAGGAAATGTGCAAAGAAAACATCTGCAATCCCATGAATAAAATAACAATTTCTTATCTAATGCTTTGCCATATATGAAAAGTAGAGTCACTTCCAGTTGTTGCTTCTATTTCATAGAAAAGCACAAACTATTGCCATCATCACATCCCACAGCCCATTGCATAAGCTTATATAATTCCAACCAGAGATTAGAAAGCCTGCCCCCATGGTTATTTTTCAGAGGCTTTTACAGAGACTCCCTGTTCTCATCCCTGAAGTTGTCTTCTACTTCCAGCTTTACTTTTCTTACAACAAATTTATTCAGTTTTCTCTTTCGTAAACAGTAAGCTTAAACAGACCATCTTCCTCCCTGCTGCTTATCTCCCTCATGCCCAACATAGTTCAGGCATAAACAGGTTCAAACAAGGATTAAACCAATTCAGACAGCCACCACTGCCAGCTATTAAACATCTACAGCTCAGAAAAGCTTTAAGCCACAGATAGCTGCAAGAGTAAACCAGAGTCATAGGAGCTCTTCATGCACAACTCTGCCTTGGGCTCCACAACATCCCCTTAGAAACATTCTATTGGGACAGACTTAGTATGGCTATTTTTACTTTTTTGAAACAGCATCATTCCTGTCCTCCTCCTGTCCCACACTGCCAAGTCTCTCTTTTGAAAAATTAATAAACTCATACCAACCTGTCTCGAGACATTCTCATATTTTCCCCATTACCATTAAACTCTCTCCAGTACACATCCCAGTCTGAAGTTTCCCTTCTTGAACATGGATAGCCACAGCTGTCCTCTGCTGGAATAGATTTCCTCTTAGTCATTAGCTACTTCTTAAATTTAGTTTTCCTTCTACTGTTTTCAAATTCATGACCTCTGCTCTGTACAACAGCTTTGTGCCTGTTTCCTCGCTGCTGCTATTGCAAACCTAGTTTTATTCTGCTCTTCATAACATTTTCCCCCTACTGAGATATCACAACTCCATTGCAACATTGTAACATCTTGGATATGCATCCGAGTCAAGCCTGGAAGTGCATATCACCAGCTTTTTATCTCAAACACTGAAAATCACCAGCCAGTAGAGGGTTCTGGTGAACTCCAGAAACAAATAAAGTTATCCTGAGTCTAATTGACCCTCTACATCAGGCTTTGGCAGAAAATTGAGTTATGGCCTAACTACATTCTCCTGAATCAACTGGAACACAGCAGCTCTTTGCTTAGTCACAAAATGGTTGCAACAAAGCCAGGGTGTCGATGCAATTACTTGAATGCTGTGAACTGTAAAGATTGCCTTGCAACCCTCAGAGATGAACCTAGAAAATCTAGAAATACATGGATTTGCAATAAGTCTGTTTATACTTCATAAACTTTTCTGATTCCTTAGACTTAGTCCATCAAGCTGGAATGCCAAGAAAATCAAGAGTGAACAGAAACAACCCCACCTTCCTACTCAAGATTTAACACATCAGGCAGAAATTTCTGTCCCATTTAGACTAAGATATTTTGCTCTGAAGCAGGAACACAAATTTGAAACCAAATCAAGAAACTGTTTTACAAGCAAATAAAAATAACCTGACCAAGTCAGATACCCAAATTAATACTTTTTCTCTCTCTTACCCTGCCCCCCTTTAATCAAATCCCTTTTAAACTTCTCCATTGTTTGTGTAAGGTCTCATTTATTCTGCAAAGTCACAGCTCTTTGAAGACCTCTTCTTTGAAGAGAGGGCTTAGTTTTTGAACATTGCAGAAAAAAAATAACAAAACAAACAGAAATGTTAGTAGGAAGATGAAATAGTGCCCATAAAATTCAAAGAACACCCTCCTATCTGACCCATTATCTGTGGTAGCTCAGCCCCAGGTCTCTAAAGGAATTCAGCCATAAGACCCTACTGTTAAAAAGACAAAATGCCTTGCCAATCTGCATGTGGTACAGAGAATCCGAGCTAAGTCCATGGCCTCTATCCCCTAAGCAGGAACCCAGTACTGCTCTGAAGAGCTTAAAACAGTAAAACAGGCTTATGGTTAAAACCAGGGCAGGAAGGACAGAACAAAAGTCAGAATACCCAGCCTAGTACCCTATTCACCCAGCCCACTGCCTCTCATCCATGTGGGATATGTTAGCAAACACACCACCTGAGCTGACACTGAAAGAGACTAAACATTACATGTCTTAAAACCAAAGAGACATCAAAGAGTCAAGAATTAGTCCTTCTTTTACAGCACACCAAGCACAATGCTGCAAATAAATTATTCTGCGTCAGTGGAGCTGTCCATGTCCACTGGGTGATGGGGGTAGGTTTAACCCAATGGCACCTTTTCAGAAAATACACTGTCATTTTAATAAGTGCAGCGTCCCTGATCACTGTGGTATCACCTATACATTTACGAAAGCTCTGGTAATACTTTTGGAACAGCCAAACTCCACTGGCCACTACTCACTCTGTAAGCAGTCAGCATTGAGCAAATCTTGGCACTTCTCATGGCACTTGACTCCACATTCACCACAGCGCATTCCCTGCCGTGCAATACCCCACAGCAGCCCCTCACATTCGTAGCAGTAGGTAGGAGTTGTGGCTGTCCACACTTCGAAGTTGTGTGGAGTTGTACAAGAAATGGGGTAAATTAAGGCTTGCAAGGTCTTCTTATAGACATGAGATTTCTGAAAGGCAAGAGCACACATAAACCAACATCCAGGAAGGTGACTGAGCCTATTTTTACTGGTTAACACAGGAGTTCTAAGGGAAAAGGCATAAGCAGTGCAGCAAGTCTACGCATTTGAGGTAGCCAAATTTATCAGACTTTTACAAGCAGCAGAGGACACCCTTCCAAAAATGTTTCTCCAGGAATTTAAAAAAAGTGGAGGAGATGGAAGAAAAGAATTAAGGTTTGTGGATGAGGGATATCTTGCATAAAACAAGTTTCACACACTATTCCCCATAGTAGATAGCACAGAAGGAAATGGTAAGATTAAATTTTTCAGGATCAACACATTAATGTTATTTTTTACATGTTTGGTTTCTTTAAACAAATGATACAAGAAGCTTTGCATCTATATTTTTAGACATCTGTGAAGCTGGCTCTGCATCCCAGAGAGCCAAATTCCCTTAATTTGCTTACTAAAAGTTAACAGGAGCCAAGCAACCCTCCCACTTACCAGCTCTTCATCTTTGAGAGATGTTCTAGTGGCCATTGCTGAGGTAATTCCGGCTTTCCGGGACTGAACCAGTGACTAAGAAGGAAGAAAGTTTGTTATTCACCACCAATATTCAGAAATGCCCTGGCACTACATGCCCAAAGATGTGACCAAGGGGACTCTGTCATCCCAGACACCAAACCAGCAGCCTATTACATTCACGTTGGTTTATTAAATAAGAGCTCACATCTCAGAAGAATCAAGTGCATACTCTGAAAGGTCTCCAGCTTGTTTCTATCTGCTCACAACCAGTCTCACTCTGGTAAATTTTTATAAGTTTCTCCGGTTAGAGCTGTGAGTGAAACCTGAGTTCACATCTCCACTTCTATGTTCTGATAGCAATGGTAATTCTGCTGTCGCTTAAGGTCACTACATGGGACTCACTCTGCTATATCCAACTTCATTCATAGTCAAAAGGAGATTATTTCATCAGTTTTATAACATACACGACACCCCCAAATATGACAGCAAAAGGGTTACAAAGAGGTTAAAAAAAGAACAGGCTGGGTTGGGAGCACCGGTTTGAATGTGCTGGTGTATCACATTCATTGGCCATCACTGAATACAATGAACAGCATTTTCCCCTCAAAAGTGCTTCCTGTGCATCACGCCAACACCAAGTTCTGCAGCCTTGGACAGCACAGGGCAATGCCTTTGCAGCACCTCACACTGGCATACAAAGGATTTATTCAGCAAGCCTCTCCAGATAGATGAAGGCAGAGATGGAAATTAAAGCTAGCAACATCTGCTTTGAAATCATCAAACCCTACCAGAAACCTCCATTTATGCTCTGATTTGTCCTGTTTGAAGACAGACTGAAAAAGTTCATTTCATCAGTGATGGAGCAGGACAGAGTATTGCATATGCATGCATTGCAATATTGCTGATTCAAAATAAAAGCAAAAAAGTGAAGGGAAAATAGAGTAAAATAATTTTTGTTTCTGGTGAAGACTTGGTGGATAGTCTTTAGCTCCACTTACCATGGCCTGTGGAGAGAGAGAATGAAAGCATACAAAGGAAGTAACACAAGTTAATGCCATTATTGCGAAGATTTAAGATACAAGCAGTTAGTAAGACACATATTAAGCTTCCCATGCATAAGCTGGCAGAGAGAATTGCATGTATCTTTTCACAGGAATTACAGGATATAGAAAGTTTAATCTTTCAGCTGTTACAGCATTTCTCCCAAGTATGAAATTACTATGTGTACTCAACATAGCCAACAGAAAACGATTAGTTCTACATTTCACTGTTATCACACAAACATATGAAACTTGTCCTCATTACTTGCGTGGCTCTTGTGCTTCCTCGGTGCACAAGCCTACTGGCAACACTGTGAATTACTCTAAAAATCCAAGCACATATGCTTGTTTTATCTGTCCTCTGAAATTCCAACCTCCTGGTAGGCTGCCAAATCCCACATGGACGTTGTAACATTCCCCAAAGTGTGTTTTTTAGGATAACATTTAAAAATTATGCAGGCCTAGAAATAATCAGATATTCTGTATAGAATAAAAAGGAAAAAGAACATGAAAAATATCTTAATACTGCCAAATTAATGAAACTGTCCATGAAACTGTAGCTCATTCTCACTGAGATTTTTCCAAGTGCAACTCCTAACTGCCCTATTGTAAAAATTAGTTTAATTAAACAGGAAACCTTCAACTTCTTGAAGTGACAATGAATGTTACCATATGCCAAAAAGTAAAGCCCCTTGCACTAATGACTGTGTGGCAGAAGAAAAATTTCTTACCAGATCACTGACAAGTGGAATTGGCTTTTTTTTGCGTAGATCGGGCATGCTATCAATGCCATAGAGACCACCTGCAGGCCTGGAAATTCAGGAGGGGAAAAAAAAAAAA
>VZTL01004357.1:6750-22954 GCA_013400535.1 Scopus umbretta
TCCTTTTCCGCCAGGCAGCTTTCCAGCCACTCTTCTCCAAGCCTGTAGCGTTGCATGGGGTTGTTAGACCTGGTCCTCATTGCCCTATCCTGCCTCTACGACAGTGTAATGCTCAACCACAGGATGCTGAAAGAGTTTTGCATTGTTGTAGCATCCCCAAATCTTTGTGCACCATCCGTAGGAAGAACAGAAGATCAGGAAGTGTTCAAGGCCAGGTTGGATGGGGCTCTGAGCAACCTGATCTAGTGGAAGGTGTCCCTGCCCGTGAAAGGGGGGATGGACCTTGATGATCTTTAAGGTCCCTTCCGACCCAAACCATTCTGTGATTCTACGAAAATACAGGACAGTGAGGATGCGAGTTGGCCCTAAAAGCGGACAGCCCAGGGTGGGTGAGGTCCCCGTGCCCACCTGGGCATGGGTGCGTGCTGGGCATGGGGAGCAGCTGGGTGGGCATCTCTCATGCACGGGTGTCATTGCAGAGCCGCAGAGCATGCCACTGCTCGCCCGCTCCCCCAGCACCAACCGTAAATACCCGCCTCTGCCCGTCGATAAGCTGGAAGAGGAGATCAACCGCCGGATGGCAGATGACAACAAGCTCTTTCGGGAGGAGTTCAATGTGAGTGCCTTTGCTCCTTGCCCTTAAATCCCGCAGGCTGCTCTCGGCGTCGGGCTTACAATGCACAGCGGCGAAAAATCTGGCCTCACTTTGTAGAACAGGGACAAAACAGCTGGTACGTCGGAGAGGAGCTGCAGCGTGCAGTGGTACCTGGCTTGGGGATGGCGCGTCCACTCGGGGGGTCATCGAGTCGATAAAATAACGGGGCCAGTGCTAGACGCTGTGCTTCAGAAGACCGTATCTGGGAGCTTCACGGAGGAAATGATGGTCTGCCTCGTCCTTGGGAGTTTCTCAAAGGGCTGCAAGGTGGGAGGGCTGATTCTGGTCCTAAATCTGCTGTGATGGTGGGCAAGCCGCTACCCCTGACATTCGCTACAGAAAGCAGAGGTTTTCAAGCAAGCAGCGCTACGGGGTTACGTTTTTCTGGGTTCGGGAAGTGTCCTGGATGTCTTGGGGTCTTCCAGAGCTTCCCTGCCTGCTGCTTTCCTCCCAGGCGCTGCCTCCCTCCTCCCGATCCTCAATGGCTTAAATCCACAAACAGCCAAAACAAGAGCTCTGACAGAGATAGAAATGACCCCATCTATTTCAGTGGGCTGTTAACCCTGAAACATAATAATGGCAATCTATAGGACAACAGTTGGCCTTCAACAGTGAGTAATAATTTAGGTATTGTGGTTATCCCACGATGCTGGAGCATCTCTTCTGAGATGGCTACAACCTGACATTGCTGAGCTCTGCAACCCCTTGTGACGACAAACCTGTTTCACCTTGGCAATACAAAAATAGGCAGAGTGGTAATGAGGTAGGGGACAAAGGTAAATAACTGGCTGGAGTATCACAGCGTGTAACGTAGGAGATGCTGAACTACCTGACCTCTCCATCAGCCTAACGAAAGAAAGAAAAACTGCTGTTGATCTGGTTGTCTGCGCTGCAAAGGTGCCACCTGCAGATACATAAAACCTTAGGTCCAAGGCGTTGATACGGCAATAATGAGGATGATGAGAAGATTAAAAAAAAAAGCCACTCGACTTTCTCCAGCTGTTGGACAACTTGATACCCTTCCTGGCCATGCTTCGATGAAATTAAATAAGTGCAATGAATGCCCGGGGAGGGGATGGTCAGATTATAAATACTCCATTGCCTTGAAGACTTCCGTTGCTGAGGCACGTCTGTCCTGTCAGCTGGAAGGGATGGTGAATCCCTCCGATACCTTCTCATCCTCTTCACTGTTCAAAGAGGATGTGGAATAACGGTGCTGGGGAAGCACCTCCTCTGCTCGAGCGTGAAACCTGGCTGCTGTGAGCGGCACAGCATCGCCTGTGACCCCAGCACTGCCCAACCCGCAGGTCCCCGGTGCCGCTGGATGGAGAATAACTCCCTGCATGGCTGCTCCTTCCATCGCTGGGTGTGCTTGGGCAAGGGGGGCTTGGCGCCGGGGGGCTTAATGGGGTTAGCATCACTGCTACCAGAAGAAATCTCAGCAGGAGCTTCCATGGGCAGAAATGAGCTCCTTGATCCAGTGATCAAGGCTGGTAGGTTTGGTGTCGGAGGCTTTGCTGCCACCTCGTGTTCATGGGCGCTGAAACTCCAGATACCATGTTTTGGAAGGGATTTGCTCTCTCTGGTCCAGCCCAGGCTATTTAAATGGTCACACTGAGGTTGGTGGGGACAAGGACCTCGTGCTAGTCAAGTGAGGGATATGAGTGGTGGGAACACATCCAAAGGGGCAGGTGGACAAGGGGTTGCTGCTCACCTACCTCCTGGAGGCCAGCAAAAGGTGACCACCCTCTGATGGGACGCTCGTATGCAGCGTGCGCCAACGTGCCAGTTGCGTTGTGGTTACTGCTGTGCCGCGAGTAAGAACATCATGGAAAACTCCCTTTTCTGCCATTGCAGGCTCTCCCAGCGTGTCCCATACAGGCCACGTGTGAAGCTGCTTCCAAGGAGGAGAACAAGGAGAAGAACAGATACGTGAACATTTTGCCCTGTAGGTATCGGAGCACGTTGGGCGGGGAGGGGCACAGCTGGCGCTGCTGCCGGGGCTCCCTGTTCCTGTTTTTGGGATGGGCAGGGACGTGGTTGAGCTCATTTCTCCTCCCAGATGGGTAGCTGCATCAGCTTTAGCTTTAGCCTAGGAGGAGCTCCCTGGAGCCATCAGCAGCTGGGAGGCCATTGAAAATTAAATGGATGGGAAATGACAAAATGGCCAGGTCTTGCTGGGGGACGTGGGGCGGCGGGCTGCCTCCGGGGCTTCCTCAAATGTGTGCTCTCTGCAGAAGAAAAACTTCCTTGGGTTGAAGTCTAGCACCTCTCCAGGCTTAAACGAGAAGAATTTGGAGGCATAAATGTGTTTGTGCGTGCGGGGCAGCCAGCAAGCCTGGGCTCTGCTCCAACACCCAGCTTTCTCGCTACACCAGATATCAGCTAGGTAAAGGGAGCTGGTTTTAATGCAAAGGTTTAATTTTCTTCCAGACGATCATTCCAGGGTTCACCTGACTCCTGTCGAGGGAGTTCCTGACTCCGACTACATCAACGCCTCCTTCATTAATGTGAGTTTTGTGATTTGAAGGGGAAATCCCCACCGGCTGCGCCCCAGCCGGCGGCTCCTGGTCCCACCAGGAGCGTGGGGCCTTTATGGGGCATGACTTGTGCCTGGGAGAGGATGGTTAAGAGACTACCTCCTACGTTAACATCTCCCCATGTTGTGGTTTAACCCCAATGGGCAACCAAGCACCACGCAGCCGCTCGCTCACCCTCCCCCTGCCCCCGTGGGATGGGGGAGAGAACCAGGGAAAAAAAAACAACCTAAAACCCGTGGGTTGAGACAAAGGCAGTTTAATAGGACAGCAGAGGAAGAGAAAATAATAATAATGATAAAAGAATATACAAAACAAGTGATGCCCAATGCAATTGCTCACCACCCAATGCCCAGCCCGGCCCCAAGCAGCGATCGCTGCCTCCCCTGGCCAACTCCCCCAGTTTCTGTACTGGGCTTGACATCAGGTGGTATGGAATAGCCCTGTGGCCAATTTGGATCAGCTGTCCTGCCTGCATTCCCTCCCAGCTTCTGGTGCACCTGGCAGAGCATGGGAAGCTGAAAAGTCCTTGACTGGTGTAAACAAAACGCAGCACTATGGCAGCTACTAGGAAGAAAATGAACTCTGAATTAAGCTGAAACCAGGACACCCCATCTCCTCTGGAGCAAGAAATGGTGCTGGTTTTTGATTCTGTAACCTTTGTGTGGCTGTGGTAGAGCTCACTGTGCTTCGCTCTGCACCTTGAGCCCAGATGAACATGGCTGGAGAAAGACGCTGAGAGCTGGAACTCAAATTCTAGCTGTAGCTCTGCCCTTGCTCAGCTGCTTTGCCATAGTCCCACCTCTCTTTTTCCCACTTCTAAAATAATGAGAAGCACTTGAGCTCCTTGGGGTGCTGCAAAGCTGAGCCAGCTGGTTTAGAAGAGCTTTGGGAACCATTCCTGCAGGAATTGGGGATTTCTGATTAATGGCTGATGAGCAGTGTGGCTGGTTAATCATCAGTACTTCCCAGCTTGCAGGCCTGGAGGTGGGAGGGGGATGAAAAAGAAATCAAGGAACCCAGCTAAAACAGAAGCAACATTGCCCTGCTCTGCTTCTAGGAGGAGACGGGTCCTATATGGTTATCACCATATAGCTCAAATACTTTGGAAGGGTGATGTGAAGAAGTAGACTTTGAGAGAGATGGAGGCATATGATGACAAGCAGGACCCAAAAGAGCTTTTTCCTTTCTTCACCAATAAATAAATATCCATTAGGAAATACACAAAATCAATCCCCATGAGTTCAACAGCCCTATCTCCTGAAGATTAATGCTGATTTTCGTGTGATGCTCTGGATGTAGGGTCTGATCGCAGCAGAAGGGCTGTCGGGTACCACTTCATTAGTGCTCTGTGCCAACAAGTGGGGTCGTTCGTGCATTCCGTGAGCGTGGGGAGTGTTGCTCTGGGACAAGGGCCCTTTGCACAGGGATTTTCCATTATTTCTGCCCTGCTCTCGGAGCTGTTTCTCCTCTCGGAGGCTGCAGCCCTTTCTCTGCCCAGGGAGGAGTGAGCAACAGAGAGGTGGTGTCTCTGTTTATTAATGATGTAGCTGCACTTCATGACTCTTGACTTAGAAAAAGACATGTCTTACATTTGTCTTCCTTTTTCTCCTTTTCTCTACAGGGGTACCAAGAGAAAAACAAGTTCATTGCTGCACAAGGTAAATGCTCAGTTGTTCCTATAGCTCGGTCTGATGGCAGTCGGGCTGGGGTCCTTCTGCTCTGAGAAGCTGTGCCAGTCGAACCACAGCACGGCGCCTTGCAGAGCTCGCCTGGTCAAAAGGAAGCTTGGCTGGTGCACAGTTTGTTCCCAAAATGGTTTTCCCAGTCAAAGACCAGTACTGGGTGCGTTGTGGGAGGAAGGGAAGCCCTGCCTTTGCAATACCGATCGCTGGAGGGTGTCAGAGCGTTTCTTCCCCGAGCCTTGTCCTTCCACCCTGGCCCACAGCTGCTGGTGGTCATGATCTCTGGAAATACGGCCACTGTGCTGCTTCAATTACATTCCCCAAATCCATTGTTACAGAGAGCACCGCGCCGATCTGGTTTAATTTCTGCACCTTTTTAAAGCTCGGCAGACAAGAACGTGGGCTTCTACCCTTAGAGAGACATTTCTCTGTGGTCTTCAGAGGGGAGGCAGGACTATCAGCTATAGAGAGCAACAAGCATCACGAGTCTTCCCAAGCTCAGCTGCCCCCAGCCAGAGCATCACCAGCTTGCATGCACTATCCGTAGCCCTCCAGCCCTCTTGCTTTCCTTGTACCGGTCCAAACGCATCCCTAAAACCAAGATGCCCACTCGCAGGAGGGTTCATGTCAGCAAAAGGGGGTTACCGGCCCATGGGTGGTGTTTCACATTTCCAATCTTGACTTGCAAGTGGGTTAGGACATCACCTGCCGGTGCCTGGCTCTCGCTGGAGGAGGAAGGCTAGATCAGGTCCGTCAGTGATAGCAGGCTGGGGTAAAGCTTTGGCTCTGCTGTTCTCCTGGCTCCCCCTTAGCCTCTGGCTTGGCAGGGGAGGTCTAAGCTGAGTCAGCTCCTGGTCTGGCAGGCAGCAGGTAAACTATTCTTGTGCTATATTGAAATGGGATCCCGTGGTTAAAGCACAAGGCTTGGGGATGGGACTTCTGAGAGCTGCTTGTGACGGCCACAGTTTCCCTGGGTGACCTTAGGGAAGTTATTTTCATGCTCCCATTTGTCTGATTTCCCCTTGTTGGGCTAAAAATGGAATTCCCTCTCATAAGGCGTATCCAAAAAGCCAAGCTCTTGTGTGATAGGATTGTTCCTTGGGTTAGCCAACATCCCCAGACACCAAAACACCTCCTGTGCTGACACCTATTGGCAAAAAATGTGTTGCATCATCCACGACATGTGACTTCACACGCTTGAGGGGTTGATCCCAAAGACCACGTTTCTTTTTACTTTCCCCATAGGACCAAAGGAAGAAACCGTGAACGATTTTTGGAGGATGATTTGGGAGCAAAACACAGCAACAATCGTCATGGTGACCAACCTGAAAGAGAGGAAAGAGGTAGGTGCCAGAAGGCTTCATGGACCTATCTGACCCAACTTTGTCCGAATCCGGCACGTCTTGTGCCACATCTTGGAGCCGGTCCCAAGCTTGCAAGGGACCAGAGCTCACCTGCGCCCCTTTTCTCTCCCCGCAGTGTAAGTGTGCTCAGTACTGGCCGGATCAGGGCTGCTGGACGTACGGGAACATCCGAGTGTCCGTGGAGGACGTGACCGTCCTGGTGGATTACACCGTGCGGAAGTTCTGCATCCAGCAGGTGCCAGGGCTCGTGTCTCCCACCCCATCCCATCCCTCCCCTCTCCGCGCTGGACATGCAACCAGCGCTGGCGTGCTCCTTGACTCCTCCGAGGTGCCATGAGAGCAGAGTTAGGATGAACCAACCCCAGCATCCATTTTTAACCAGAGCTAGTAAGAATCTACTCACCTTAAACACCTGGGAACCCGTTCCCAGTGGGTACCAGCATGGCTGTACTGAAAGCAGGGAAGCTGATGGATGCCCAGGCTGAAATTCATTACTGTAATACTCCAGCACTTGCTGTTACCAGTATCAGTTCCTGCTCTCACCCACAGATACTTAATGCCTGCAAATAATCAGATTTATCCCACGAGCCAAGACAAAATCCAGCACCGTACGCGTTGGTTTGGATTGCTTTCCCATCTGTCGCTATGTTTTCTCGTCCTCCGAGGAGGCTCTGGAAGCTTTAGTCACTCTGTTTTCCTGCTGCTCTGGGAGGCAGGCAAGGAAGAGGTGGCAACTGAAAAACCTGTCTGGACCCTGAGTGGGGTTCTCCTGAGCCTCACCCTTCACTCCAACGGCTTGGACATGGGTGGTTTCCTCCTGCAGCCTCCATCCTCAGCAACTGAGGATGCTGTGGGCAGAGGCGTGCGAAAGGATGGAGCGGCAGCTTCTGTTTGAGCTTGCTGGGAATGTAATACGGCGGTTTCTATCGGGTGGGAGCCGCAGCCGAAGCCAGGCTGGCATCTCCCACCCCTAGGATGTGGGATATGATGCTGGGCCACTAAAATGTCATGCTTTTAGAGACTAATTTGGCCCCAGAGCCTGGGTCTGTGCCCTTTCGGCTTGTGGATGCTAGTGTTTCTTAAGCCATCCAGCTCAGTCCTGGGGCTGTAGCTCCCTCTCTGCCCTTTCTTTCGGGGAAAGAAGGGAAATCTGAGTACTTAACCGTTAACCCGAACACACATTTCCCCTTCAGGTTGGCGACGTCACGAACAAGAAGCCTCAGCGCCTGGTGACTCAGTTCCACTTCACCAGCTGGCCCGACTTCGGGGTCCCTTTCACTCCCATCGGGATGCTGAAGTTCTTGAAGAAGGTGAAGACATGTAATCCCCAATACGCAGGAGCAATAGTAGTGCACTGCAGGTACGTCCTGGTCACGGCTGACCTCTGCCTCTCCTGGGTCGCTTGGAAAGCGTCTCCTATATAATACTAAAAGCATTTTGTTAGGTCAGGCCTTTTTTCTTGTTTTTATTTATCTTTCCCGTGTCAAACGGGAATGTTCCACATGGGAGCATTCAAAAAATTGCATGTGACTTGAAGGAACTTCTTGGATCAGCGATGTGATGGTGTTACAGCTCGTGTTGAGTGGTCGTTTGGGTTAGCCGGATGCCGAGTGAGCCAAGCTAAGCACCACTGCTGGGCTTCGGTGGCATCTCCCTCGGCTCTCCGCTGCCCTGGGCGCAAGAGGGCAGCATCCCTTCCTGTGGGAAGGCAGTACTCAGCTGACAGCATGTCTGGGAACGGGGACCATGGTGTTTGACCTCACGTGGAGTGGTTTTGGGCACAGCAGCGAGCCTGGGGGAGCTACGGGAGGCTGTCCACATTTCAGTAAGGGAAAGCCCCATGGTTAAAGGCAGAGATGATGACCATATTTGCAACCTCCCAAGTCCATCTCTCCAGCTTCCTTCTCAGGGCACAGCTGATGAAAGAGCTTGGTCATTCCATAGCATCTGCTGGCCTCATCTTTCTTCTTCTCCTTAATGGTTGAGTTACCAGCACAGTTTTCCTGTGGGCTCACCTTCACATGATGGAGGGTGACTGGAAGGAGCAGCAGGCAGCTGGTAGGGACAGACAGCCCGTATGACTCTGGAAGCCGTAGCAGGCTCAGGTTTTGCTTTGGCTCACCCTGCTCCGTGCTTTCATGCGCTCTGGTCGCAGCGGCTGCTGGAGATGCTGTGTGCCTCTCTCTGCAAAGCCCAGGCGACACTGAACAGCAGGCTGAGGACCTTTCTCATCTCCAAAACAGACTTTGCTATTTACTCACTGCTGGGAAGTGTCTGGCTCGCTCCCGGCCACGCTACGAGGGACTCCCAACGCCAACACTGCTGCACTGACCGCTTGTCCTCTCTGCTCTTTCAGCGCCGGGGTAGGACGCACGGGCACTTTTATCGTCATTGATGCCATGCTGGACATGATGCACGCGGAGAGGAAGGTGGACGTTTACGGCTTCGTGAGCCGGATCCGGGCTCAGCGCTGCCAGATGGTACAGACAGATGTAAGTGTGCTGCTGCGGTCTCGTCTGGGCTCTGCTCGCTGGAGTTAGATTTCGGTACCCAGCCTGCAGCGAAGCCTACGTGCAGGTTGAGCATCATCCCTCATTTTGGAAGGATGAGGCATTAAGTGAGCCTTTCACTGGGTCCTGCTCTTTCCAATCCCCTTCATAGAATCATGGAATCATTTAGGTTAGAAAAGACCTTTAAGATCATCAAGTCCAACCATTAACTTAGCACTGCCAAGTCCACCACTAAACCATGTCCCTAAGCACCCCGTCTACACATCTTTTAAAATACCTTCAGGGATGAGGACTCCAGCACCTCCCTGGGCAGCCTGTGCCAATGCTTGACAACCCTTTCTGTGAAGAATCTTTTCCTAATATCCAATCTAAACCTCCTCTGGCACAACTTGAGGCCATTACCTCTCGTCCTGTTGCTGGTTACTTGGGAGGAAACACCAACCCCCACCTCACTGCACCCTCCTGTCAGGTCGTTGTAGAGAGCGATGTGGTCTCCCCTCAGCCTCCTTTTCTCCAGACTTGGAGAAAGTTTTGTATCACGTCAGCTTTGTGTGGTGTAGCAAAGAAGGTCCCAGACCCCGTACAGTGGCAGGAAGGTTGTTACCTGCTTTTCTGGGGTCTCGGAGGGGTGCCACGTGCCCAGCAAGCATGGGTGGGCAGTGGGGCAGTGGGTTTGCAGCCAGCATGTGTGTGGGCACCGGGCTGCGCTCGCTGAGCGTGGAGCGGAGGCTGATGGCTTCTCCCTGCAACCCTTGCAGATGCAGTATGTGTTCATATACCAAGCACTTCTGGAGCACTATCTCTACGGTGACACAGAGCTGGAGGTAACCTCATTAGAGATCCACCTCCAGAAGATCTACAACAAAGTGCCAGGGACCAGCAGCAACGGGCTGGAAGAGGAGTTCAAGGTGAGCGTGGTTCTTGTCCTGGTGGATCCGCTCGGATGGTGCTGGGCTGCTGGGACCACCATGCGCCTGCCTGGCACAAATTACCTCTACTTTCATTCCTTCCTCTGCAGAAGCTCACTTCAATCAAAATTCAGAACGACAAGATGAGAACAGGCAACTTGCCAGCAAACATGAAGAAGAACAGGGTGCTTCAGATAATTCCATGTAAGACTTGTCTGCCTGGGGAAAGCATGCCTGGCGGGTGAGGGGACCGTTTGGGAGGTTGTGGTGACAGGAGTCAGGTTGGAGAAACGGGTCAGCAGGGACCTCATGAAGTTCAACAAGGACAAGTGCAAAGTCCTGCCCCGGAGGAGGAACAGCCCCAGGCACCAGGATGTGCTGGGGTCACCAGCTGGAAAGCAGCTTGGCAGAGAAGGGCCTGGGGGTCCCGTGGACATAGCTGGGGGTCCTGTGGACATCAAACGGACCATGAGCCAGCACCGTGCCCTTGCGGCAACGGCGGCCAGCGGTGTCGCGGGCTGCATTAGGCAGAGCATGGCCAGCAGGCCGAGGGAGGTGATCCTTCTGCTCTGCTGGGCACTGGTGAGGCCACGGCTGGAGCGCTGTGTCCGGTGCTGGCCTCCCCAGTACAAGAGAGATGTGGAGAGAGCCCAGCGAAGGGCCACGAGGATGGTGAAGGGACTGGAGCATCTCTCCGATGAGGAAAGGCCGAGAGAGCTGGGAGCGTTCAGCCTGGAGGAGGGAAGGCTCAGGGGGGTCTCATCAATGTGGACAAACACCTGAGGGGAGGGTGCAAAGAGGACGGAGCCAGGCTCTTCCCAGTGGTGCCCAGTGGCAGGACAGGGGGCAATGGGCACAAACTGAGACAGCGGAGGGTCCCTCTGAACATCAGGGAACACTTTTTGAGTGTGAGGGTGACCGGGCACTGGCACAGGTTGCCCAGGGAGGTTGTGGAGTCTCCCTCCTTGGAGATCTTCAAAAGCCATCTGGACACGGTCCTGGGCAGCCGGCTCTGGGTGGCCCTGGTTGAGCAGGGGGGTTGGACCAGATGTCCTCCAGAGGCTCCTTCCCACCTCAGCCCTGTGATTCTGTGAGAGCTCAAGAGCAGTCGAGACACAGGCATTTGTGCCCACAGTAGTGGAGTCGCAGTCTGGCTGAGGTTGGAAGGGACATCTGGAGGTCATCTGGTCCAACCCCCTGCTCAAGCAGGGATGGCATGAAAGGACAGGTCAGAGTCAAGGGCAGGTGGTTTTTCGTGGCCAAATATAACGCTGCTCCTAAGGCTTTCTTGCTTTTGCTCTGCCCTGTCCCTGCCATGACATTCTTCTCAGCAGGTTTGTGCTGCCAAGGCTTTCTGCCTTGAGGGACAGTGGAGTCCCTGTGTTGAGCAGGTCCTGCTCCTGGAGTCCTCAGCATCCTCTTCTTCTTCCCCAAAGCAGGGCATGGCAGAAGGCAGAACTGAGGCCCCTTTGTCCCAGTCCGGTGCTGTAATCACAGGACTCCCCATACCTCTGTCCTCTCACCTAGGGCTTGGTGACTTCCCAGCTAAAGGCCACGCATGGTTATCAAGGAATCATGCTTTGAAGTTGTTCGCCAAAACTCAGATCATTTTGCTTCTATTTCAGATGAGTTCAACCGCGTAATCATTCCAGTGAAGAGAGGTGAAGAGAACACAGACTACGTAAACGCTTCCTTCATTGACGTGAGTCTTCTTTAATCTTCTTTCCATTTTCTCCCCATGGAAGCTCTTTACCTCACGCTGCTTCCTGTGGAAAGGATTTGTCCCAAAACACTTCTCCGGGTTTGGTGAGGCTCTTTCCACTTGACTTTGCTTTGTGTCACCAGAAGCTGCTAGTTTCTTTCTCCAAGCCACCCTTCTGTATATACAGTTTCCTCATGACCCACAGATGGTGGGAGGGGAGAGCTGGAGCTTGAGCAGAGCCTCCAAATCTTGGTCTCACTTTTGCAACTCCGGGCTCTGATGATCGCTTTGGAGAAGCGGATGCACGTAGCCGTGGAAATGATTGCTATATGGCACTGTTCATTTGGTCAGAAAACATCCACTAGATTAGGTAATGGAGCAATACACGGATCCCAAAACCCTTGAGAAAAACCAGGTCAATCCCATTATACCTGTCTGGGTGACGAGAGGAGGCGAGGCAGAGAGGTTAAGTGCTTTCCTCACTCCGAGGAGGACGTAAGTGATTGCACATCCTTTTCTCATGAGTAATCCTGTTGACTTCGGGGGGACATCTCATATGAGTATTTGTCTTTGTGCGGTGATGCCAGCGCTAGCTAAGTGACAGAGGCCTGCTCTTTTCTAGCCCAATTTCTGCTTTCATCTCCTAATGGCGGGGGGGGGGGGGGGGGGGGCCCTCCCACCAACGAGNNACGCTTCCCCCCAAAGGACGATTACTGCCATGGGTTGAACCAGTAAAAACCCAGCATATTCCCAATTACAACATCCCAAATTAATCGCTCCCTGAAATCCCCTTTGCTGGGTCCCCGCGGGTTGCTGTGGCTGTGTGAGCGTCCAACAAGATGAAGCCGGGAGCAGCTGCCTGGTTCTGCATCGAGATCAGAAAGCTTAAATGTCACGTAAGCAGTTTTTGTTGAGGATTCAATTTCCTGCCTCTGCTGAACTTTGCTTAAATGACAAACTCCAAATGACGAAGCATCCTTAGTCACGGTCTGCAGCGAGGGCGCAGGGGTACGTCGGATGGCTTTTGAAAACAGAAGCACTTTGTGGTTGTGGAAGAGCCAGCGTCACCCAGACTTACTGGTGGTTTTCATAGATCATAGAATGGTTTGGGTTGGAAGGGACCTTAAAGATCATCTAGTTCCCTCTAGTTTTGCTTACTTCTTCCAAAAATCCACAGGAAAAATCATACCTGAAGTACTTGGAGCTCGGGCTCAGACTTTGCAACATCTTTTAGGAGTGCTGGAAACCCAAATCTTTCTTCACCAAATGGATAAGGCTGTGCATGTGTTGGAGATATGATCCTCCTCCATTGGCATTTCTTTAAAAACAAAGGTCTTACCATGGTAAAGTGCTGGCTGATGGCACCTCAGCTGCTGAACAGCAGTGTGGTAATGCCCGTGAATGAGGACATAGCCCACCATGAGAGCAGGTTTCTCTGCCCAGGCTGTGGTCATTCACAGGGACAGTCATGGTGCTCCCAAAAATTCACTAAGCTTGGTAGCCTGACTGTGTCCAAGAGTGTTCCTCCCGCTGCTCCTGGCATCCGGGCACTGCCGATTCACCGCTAACCCTGTTTTCAAATCGTAGGGTTATCGCCAGAAGGACTCCTATATCGCCAGCCAAGGACCGCTGCAGCACACGATAGAGGACTTCTGGAGGATGATCTGGGAGTGGAAATCCTGCTCCATAGTGATGCTAACGGAGCTGGAGGAGAGAGGCCAGGTAAGTGCCTGGGGACAGCTGCATTGGAGCACCAGCAAAATGGATCAGTGTGACCCCTTGAAGTCTCCCGATGGCCGCGGCACTGCCAGCGCCGCATGCGTTGGGTGCTTGTTCACCCTTTCTCTAGGGAAGCCCTGCAGAAGACACATTTCGGCCTCTACTTGTAATGCAAAGAGTCCAGATGTTGGTAGACCCAGTGTGGGGAGATGTTCAATAAACCAACTCTGGACCCTCGTTCTCAAAGCACCTCTGGGTGTAGCAGGGCATCTCGTCTCCAAAGCGAGCTCATGAGATAGTGGTAGGATGCGGGGTAACAGTTTTAAACTGAAAGATTTGGAATCATAGAATCATAGAATCATTAAGGTTGGAAAAGACCTCGGAGATCATCCAGTCCAACCGTCAACCCAACACCACCATGCCCACTAAACCATGTCCCAGAGTGCCACATCTACATGTTTTTTGAACACCTTCAGGGATGGGGACTCCACCACCTCCCTGGGCAGCCTGTTCCAATGCCTCACCACTCTTTCAGGAAATAAATGTTTCCTAATATCCAATCTAAACCTCCCCTGGCACAATTTGAGGCCATTTTCTCTCGTCCTAGAGGTTAGGTTAGATATTGAGGTTAGATATTAGGAAGAAATTCTTTACTGTGAGGGCGGTGAGACAGTGGACCAGGTTGGACTAGATGATCTTTGAATGTCCCATCCGACCCAGACCATTCTATGATTCTGTGAGATCCCACATGGCTTTGGGCAGCTGCCAGCCACAGGAGAAGACTCCTGTGGAGTGGACACAGGAGAAGCTTGAATGGAAATTCAAGCCCAGGGCAAAAGTATGGGGTCTTCACCCTGTCTCCTCTGTAATGCTTTCTCAGGAGAAGTGTGCCCAGTACTGGCCATCTGACGGCTCAGTGTCCTATGGAGACATCACCGTGGAGCTGAAAAAAGAGGAGGAGTGCGAGAGCTACACGGTGCGGGACCTGCTGGTGACGAACACCAGGGTAAGAGTCCGGCCTTCTCCCTGCGGGGAGCTCTAGGTGCTCTTGGGTTTGGCTGTCGTTAACCCCCGTTGGTGTTTATGGTGCTTTGCGGTTCCTCTTGCAAGTGCTGAACCTTCGCTCTGGCGTCTTCAGCCCCGTCATCTCCCCATCGTCCCAAAGTAGTGTCCATCCCCTGCAATCCTGCCTTCCTCCCTACGCGCACCTCCCACCCCTGGGCGTTCCTGTCCTGCTGATCGCTTCTCATCCAGCCCCTCTGCCCTGCTGCCAGCACGCAGCCCTCGTCCTCCTTCTGCCTTGTCCCCGTGCCCACCACCCAGCCTCCCTCCTGCTCCCCATTCCCCACGTCCTGCCCTGCTCCATGCCACGGGAATGCTTCCCCTCCCAAGCGGACAGCTTTCCTAAGCAGGTGGTTTTCCCAAAGCCTTGAGCCGGTGGATTTCTTGGTATGGGTCTCCCGCCAACTTACAGACCTCGAGCTGTGCTCTTCCACCAGGAAAACAAGAGCCGACAGATTCGGCAGTTTCATTTCCACGGCTGGCCAGAAGTTGGGATCCCTGGGGATGGGAAGGGAATGATCAACATCATCGCGGCTGTGCAGAAGCAGCAGCAGCAGTCTGGCAACCACCCGATCACTGTGCACTGCAGGTAAAGCCCGGGTGGAGCAGGGGTTGGCCACCCCTCCAAGGGGCCGTGCTCTGCAAGAAGCTTTGCAGCTGGTCAAAGGTCCTTCAGAAGACTTGGGCTGAGCAGGAGCAGCCCGGGCAGACGTGGTACGGGGTTTTCCCACTCGGCTAAGCAAAGAGGCTTCAGTCTTGTAGAGCATGGCCTAGCTAAACTAGGAGGGGCTGGGGCAGGACCGTCAGCTCCTCCAGTTCTCTGGTGGTTCCCCTCTGGATTGTCCCCTGAGCAAAGCCAACAGGGTGAGGACAGGCGGTTTCCTTTACGTTCTGGTTTCTCTTTGCCAGTGCCGGAGCAGGAAGAACAGGCACCTTCTGCGCGCTGAGCACTGTCCTGGAAAGGGTGAAGGCAGAAGGGATTCTCGACGTCTTTCAGACGGTGAAGAGTTTAAGACTACAGAGACCGCATATGGTGCAGACACTGGTAAGCGCAGCTGAGCACACCCCACGCTCCGCCTGCCGCCCCAGACCTCACTGGGAATGGGCTGGGGACTCAACGTTGAGCAAAAACTTCCTCGGTTGAAGGTTTTCTCTCTCCGTGAAAGAGTAAGGGGTGGAGGTGGTTCAGGAGGTGTCTCCCCTTCCTCCTGTTAGGGTGTCTGGAGGAGTGGAGCTTGGCCGGCCGAAGGCATCAAGCCCCTTTTGAGCACCAACACCAAGCTGTGGGAGCCTCCTTGGAGACATCCTCAGCCACAGCCCACGTATTTATGGGCTCCAGGAGCCTGGAAACCTGTCCAGGAGCAGCATAGGACCTCAGAGAGGAAGGGGAAAGCAAAGTTTCTTTTGCTGGTGGCACCCCAGCAAGGAGGGTGGGCAACCCAGTGTTGGGGTCACAAAGGCGGTGGGACCTGCTCACGGGTGGGAATCCGGTTCCTGCCCTCGGTTTCTGGGCTGAGGACGCCTGCCCATGCTCGGTCCCAGCTAGCCGCAGACCACGAAGGCATCGAATTATGTCTCGGGCGTGAAGTTCCTTGGTCTAACGCCGCGCTCTCCCCGAATCCCGCAGGAACAGTACGAATTCTGCTACAAGGTGGTGCAGGAATACATCGACGCCTTCTCAGACTACGCCAACTTCAAGTGACGAAAAAAAAAAAAGAAAAACAGAGCAAAACAAGAAATCCACGCCCCGAAACAGATGACAGAAGAGTTGCCTTCTTTAATATTTTGTAATATTCTGTTTGTTAATATCCCCCCCCCCCAAAAAAAAAAAATATGTGTATATATCTTAACTGTTTTAGAGGTTGGTACCATAAGCTTCATATTAGCTGGAGATTTTATATGTAGCAAAGTGTTAGTGCGGATACTGTTGGCTCCTTTTTTTCCAATGTTTTATTGGGGAATTAAATAGCGTGATGTTTGGATTAATATTGTCATACCATCTCTCTTCTGGAGAGTTGATGCAAGCTGTTATTTTGTTTGTAAATCTTTTTTTTTTTTTTTT
>VZTL01004359.1:0-15355 GCA_013400535.1 Scopus umbretta
ACAGCAGAGGAACAGAAAGTAATCGTAATAACAATAATGATAAAATCATGTACAAAACAAGTGATGCACAATGCAACTGCTAACCACTCCCTGACTGATGCCCAGCCAGGCCCCAAGCACTGATCGTTACCCCCCGGCCAACTCCTCCCAGTTTACATACTGAGCGTGATGCCAGATGGTATGGAATAGCCCTTTGGCCAGTTTGGATCAACTATCTTGGCTGTGCCCTCTCCCAACTTCTTGTGTACCTGGCAGAGCATGGGAAACTAAGAAGTCCTTGACTAGTGTAAGCACTACCTAGAAATAACTAAAACATCAGTGGTATCAGCAGTATTCTCATCCTAAATCCAAAACACAGCCCTATAGCAGCTACTAGGAAGAAAATTAACTCAATCCCAACCAAAACCAGGACAGTTTTGTACTCATGAAACAATTACGTTCACCTTAAGTGAAATGGATGTGTGTTAGCAAGAATAGCAACAAACAAGTTCCCCAAATATTTTAGTATGGAAGAACTGGGAAGAGCCACTAAATAAGCCACTACTGAGGTTTGCATTAGAGGCACTCTGTGATGCAGCACTTTGGGCCAAACTCTGGCAAAGGGAATAGTAGCTAATTCTGCAAATGCAACTGTCAGAGGGTATGCTTCTGAAATTCAGCTACAAACATCAGAACTGTCTCTTTAGTGTTTTCGTACTTAAAGGGTATTGGTTTAAACATCTAATGTCTTCAGTAAACACTCTTACTCAGTAAACTCTTTGCTCTATACTCTAGTAATTAGACACAAGGCCAAATTATTCTCCAAATGCCAGAAGCTGATGGTATTACAGAATGTAGGTCAAAGCTAATACGTGAAAGACACACATTTTGAGGAGGAGACAGAATGTGTTATTGGCTACTTTACATTATATGACTGTACTAGGTCTGTGTACTAAGTGCTTCACAATTTACCAAACAAAATACACTATTACGGTTTAATCTATCCCATTTGTTCAATCTTTGTTCCACTGTTTTCCTTTGGCATCATGACTTTCATTTTTTTCCTATCTAACAGCAAGTTCCTTTAGCCTCATTTAAGTTTGTGAGATATTCAGCAAGTAGAAATATTTGGATGCTCAAATGCTCATGAATAGTGACTAATGTAATAATAACAAAAAGGAGTTCAACTAGTTTATTTGTGCATGTGTGTTTAAATTTTACTTTGTTTTCCATTGCACATTTTTTATTGTCCCTAATGTATCTGCAGTAGCTTGGCAAAACTTCAAAAAGTTTCAACATAGCCAAAAAAAAAAAAAGCAGAGTTAAAGTCTTTTAAGAATGATAATGATGTAATCAGGCAATGAGATCAAACTCAAGCCAGTGCTGCTACTTCCTCACTGGTGCTGCCACCAGAATTCATATCTCATATTTATATTTCATATCACAATTTCTTTTCCTCCAAAGAGAGATTATCTATCTATCTATCTATCTATCTATCTATCTATCTATCTATCTATCTATCTATTTATCTATCTCATTTATCTATGTCATCTATCTCATCTATTTATTATTCTATTGTTTCTAAATACACGCACACATATACACATACCACTTTTTTTAGATCTTGTAGAACTGATACGTTTGTAAAGGCAAAAAGACTAAAATTAGTATGAGTTATGAAAAAACAAAAAGTCTTTAAGCATCCTACTCTTTTCTGTAAGAACGAAATTAAAGTATAACAGCTAAAACACATAATAGATTTATGTATATAAGAATAGATACCTATATAGATATATTTAAGTTGAAAAAAATAAGAAAATTAAGAAAATGACACTTTCTTATATTTCTTTCTTACTTTCAGGATAGTGCTAGGACAGAGACAGATCCACACACTGGACAGCAAATCTTTGTTAACCTACAATATAATAGCATTGGAGAAAGCAATGTCTGTAAAAGCTTATTTATAATTCCAGTGAGGCTGATACCAAATTAAGGGCAAAAACCTGCATGAACTATGGCAACAAGGAGATTCAATTTTGTGAACAAGAAGCAATTATTAAAAGAGAAATCTATATAAGAAATATCATAAAAAGTTCTCCCTGTACTCTTTTCATCAGACTTCAAAGGGACTTTTCTCAAACACATTAAGAATATACTATAATTCAAAGGTTGAATTTGTGTTGTGATACTAGCTGCAAGAAGCAAGAGAACTGAAATATGCAAACTATAAAAAGAGCAGATTTTGTTTCTTCTGAAGAGAAGTGATAATTTAAACAACACAAGTTTTCCATGGGCTTTTAAATTTCAAGAGGAAAAGCAGCATATCCTATATTTTCTGGAACTATCTGAAATAAGACAAAGAAATAAATTTAATATGGATCAAATAAACATGACTAAGCCAGTGTGATTTTGGTAAAGATTAAAGGTTGGATAAAGAGAATAGTACTGAGCCGTGAGAAAGACATTTCTGCACTATGCATGGGTGGAACTAATAATGGAATGCCACATCCGCTTCTAGAACCTGTAGTCTAAGAAGAAAGTGTTAGCTGCAGAAGACTCAAAGAAGACCAAATGAACTATTCTTAACTTTAAAAGCATTCTCAATAGTTGGAAACATGACATATTCAATCACTTTAACAAAAAAAGTTAAGGTATAATTTTGGTGTCCCAAATAAGGCTCGTTTACCTGGTGTTCAATAAGCCAGTCTTCACACACTGAGACAAGATATTGTTTTATTTCATTTCCTTGCAGAGATGGGTGCTAGGTGGTAATTCCACAAAGCTAGCACACCGAATCATTAAGTCAGCATCTATTTATACACATTTATTACCATGTTTAATTCCTTAATACATATGCACTGTTATGATTGGTTAAAATCTCTTTGCCTAGTATTTAAATTAGTAAGCATGCTCAGTTGTCCTTCAATTTGAGTCTGAGGTGTAATTGTGGTAGAGGGCTCATGAGCTGGTGGTCACAATCTCCCCCTGCTGGAATTACCTTTCTCCTAATTTCCTTCTTGGCAGATCTCAAGCAACCTTTCATGGTTTACTGATCAAGTCAGTCATATATCACCTAGACTTCTGCTCTCAGACAATCTGCTCACTAAACAAAAGCATAGTTAAGGTAGGGCCTCAAAATGGACATCTGTAGCAGCATCAGTTTTGAACAGCAGCTTAATCAGCATACATGGATAATGAACAAGTGATAACAGAAAACAGATTAAAGTAGAAGAGCAAAATTATATCTACTGAGATGACCAATAAATAGCAGAAACAATCAGGATTACAGTGGACTTTCTATTACTGACATACTTAGGACAAGCTTGGATATTTTAGAAAAATATGTTTTAGTTGAATTACAATTAAGCGAAGAGAAGCCTTACATTTTTATTGTGTTGAAATATTTCTTTTGTTGTTTTTTGTATAAGACTATACTCTGCTGACAGTTCTTAACAAACCAGTAGTCATCAGAAAATTAAAATATCTTTACAAAACTCTCATTCTCTTTTTATTTTTTTTCTTCCTCTGAAAGAAGGAAGTGAAAAATAAGTGACCTATAAAATGTCATATATTTATCTTTAAGACAGCTGAGGTGAAGTAGTATGATAAATACTAGTAGTACAGTCTTTCCTAGGAACCTGGTCCTGTGGTATAATCTTTCATAGATTCTAGATATTTCTTTTGCACATATGAATATCCCATCCCTGACAAAGCTGATAGTGAATTAGCAATATTTCTTTTGAAGTCCCTCTGAAGGATCCTCACCCTTTAACATAACAGCAACAGCTTGGTTTTGTTTTGGGTTTTTGGTTTTTTAAAATAGAGACAAGTCTAAACACTGTCTGATTTCTAACTCATGCCATATGCATTTCACTCTATACATTTAAATAATTACCTATAATGCAGCATAATTTGTAATATTTTCCAGCAACTGCAATGTAGTTTAAACACTTATTTACCTATCGTCATGTTGATTCTCTATTTATGGATACATAAAGCAATTTCTGGAATCAGAGAAAGTGTTAAAGCACTGAGCTTGTTTACTTTATATGTGAAAATGCCCTGGAGGCATAACTGTGAACAATAACCAACAAATGAAAGGAGGTTTAAAGTATGTATCACAAAGAAGATACGGGAGGAGAGGGGGCAGAAGGAAGAAAGGGGGAAGGAGAGAAATAAATAAATAAGAAAGAAATAATTACTATAACGACTTTTATAACTTTCAATGAAGGTGGTATGATAATCTATTTCAAAGGTAGATTTAATAAAAAAGCTACTCAGACTTCAAACACAAGTTACCATATTCTGTGCTGCACAGTGAAAAAAAAACAATGGGTCCGTTTTGTGGGAAAAAAAAGTAAAAAAAACCCAAAGAGCAGATGTCAAGAAGCATTTGATCATGCAGGGACTCGTAAACTATAAAGCATAATCATTCAGTCAAAAATATTGGAGCCATTGCAACAATTAGATGGCATCCTAGGAGACATGCAGTGTTAAAAAGGACTTTGATGGGTTGAGTGATCTTTAGTAATTTCGCCAATATCTCTATCTTCTATGAGTTTTTTTCCCCTTGGCTGTGTAGGGCAATACTTTTCTCTGTTATAACTTTTTCAGGGTATTGCACAATAAATTAAGGATTTACAAGTTCATCTAGAAAAGTTCATGACAGAGTTTGTTTTATTTTTTCTAAGAAAAGAAAAATTTGAGAAAAGATCCCCTAGTTAATGAGAATTTCTTAAAGTTAATTTAAACAGAAAATTGTATTTTGTATACTGTGAAAATACTATATTTGATCTTTCTCTGTAGGAAAATAAAATGTAATGATTTGGAAAAGTAATAGGATTTCCATTCAATCCACCCATCACTACTGTGATCACTACCTACTAATCTGTATGTTGATACAGATTTATCTGTGAGAAAAGGAACAACCTTTACTGTCTTACTCATTTGTGCTAGTCCCAGAGAAGATAATGAGATTATTCCTGTATTTAACATCAGTAGAGTTCAGCTTATACATTAGAAATATTAATGGTGTTTGGAACACTTAATAAGTACTCAATTATAATAAATACTTTATAATCTTTATGCCTCTGTTGATGTAAATCCTTAATGCTTTGCTAAAAATATTAATAACTTGTTATTTCACATAAAATTTTTAAGAAGTAAAAATTGAACTGATTTTAAGAAGTTACAGAGAGTTAAAAACCTAAAATATATTTTATGAAAAAATATATTGCTATAGATATAAAATAACAATTTTTGTTATTTAAATTACAAAAAATACATAAATTTAACTTTATTCAATTTATATCACTTGTTATATAATTTCTTATCCTGCTTTTTGTTTTCAATTCTAAAGTTATAATGAATGAAGAGTCCTCTTTACAGTCAGTGAATGTTAACCATGTAATTGTTATAACTGTTATTTCATTCTGAGCTAGAGAGAATAATTTAAATAAATTCTTAAGAAATACATAAACATTTGTTAGTTTGTTTTAAAGTTTTTTAGTTAATAGTGAATTCTTTTCATTTCTCATTCATACATATGCTTCCACTATTTACTTCTAAAGACCTAAACCATTTTTGCTGGTACCCTTGTGCTGACATCCACATCCTTACAACAGGTTACTTTCTCTTAAGCCATAGTACAGTACTGTATATTTGGAGGTTAATTTTTAGATTAAAAAGGAAATTAATGAACTGGGATGTAAGTCAAGTAATTTATCTTTTTCACAATTATATTCTATTCTTAAAATTCAAGGGATAAGCGATATGCAGAATAATTTTCATTTTTCTGGGTAACTCAGCCAAATGCTTGTTTTTTTCAAAGAAACCCTTGAAAAATTTGGTCCAAAAAGTGTTTCAAAATCCTTTATGCAGTTCTGTCTCCTTCTTAATCAACATAACCCATTGTTGTGGTTTAACCCCNGCTACTGCACAGAATCAAAACTGTTGATGTTCCTTTGGAAGCTAAGTAAAACACGTAAAGAAGCTGGGCCTAACGTATGAAGTGGATGCAAATTAAGGTGGTTTAGAAACAGATTTATCAAGTATGAAGGAGGGCTAGAAAAAAGGACTGCACTGACAGTAGAGGAGTAAAGAGGAAAGAAGATTTGAGGAGAACAGGACTGCTCCTTTTAGTGACAGTAAATCATTTGGTAGTCTTGGTGGCACCATCAAATTATACTCTCAGTATCTGAGTGGGTAAAAGAGCACCAGTGAATGAAGTCAGTCACTGGATTCAGATCTTCCACACTGATCAATTGTTTCAGACCATTTCAGTTAAATCTTTCCAATGTAATGACTGGGCATAGCTTGGAGCACGGTTCCTTTCAGTTACAGCTCCCAAAAGGCAACAGGATGCTGGGGCAACAGGACTGACCCCTTCATCTCTACACCGTCCTCTAACGTTAATGCCAAAATGCTTTATACTTTCATGTACTGTCACATGCACTGAAGTCATACTCTAAGACATGTAATATATATTCTCTTTTTAGAAGCACTGCTCAATGCATACAACTGAATCCTAACATTTCAGATATTTTGGCCTGAAAAAACTTTAAAATAACAGTTATAACTGGGTACCTGTGGTCCCAACAGTAATGGATTCTGACAGCATGTTATAAAACAAAGCTTTATTGAGGCAGTAAGAAAGATGAGCAACAACATGTCCATACCATAATTCACCCAATCACCAATAGCAAATACAGGATCATAAGGGATGCTATAGCTCTGGCAGCTTGCTAGGGGCACTTAGTATCTAAGTCATCTGGCAGCAACAGCCAATCATGCAAATGTCTTTTGAATGCAGGTAAGATTTGCACCACTCCTTGACTTCACCAGTATGATTTGAGAGTATCACACCTTACACGGATAATGAGGGTGGCATCCTGCACACACTGCTGATATTGGTAAAGGGTGAGGGTGTCAGGAGGCAGGGTGTTGGCAGTCTGTCTGTCACAGTGATGTTGGTCAAGGGGCAAAGTGTTAGGAGGGAGGGTGTCAATACTGCATGAGCCGAGATGAAACTTGGACTAACAATATATTATGGATGCATCCAATCAGCTATAAAAAGGATGAATACCACCTAACCTCTACTTGAGTCTACCCATGCCACTTACGTCTGGAACCAAGGACTAGTCCCTGCCTTTGTTTTATTTAGCAGTATAAAATACAGGAATAACATACTATAGCCATAGCCTCAGGTTCAAACTTTGTCTCAGTAGTCAAAGTAGAAACTTTAACCTCAGTTCACATAACTCAGGAATTGCCAAACTCATCAGGTTATACCTATGGGCTACAGACCACATCTATCTTAATTTTTCCTTCTAGAGAATTTCTATTTTATATTAATTATTAAATAGTAACTGCCTGTAAGAAAAAATGCTTCATCGACCCAAGAAAAGAATTGTAACTGTCAAAGGTAGAATTCTGAATAATGACCCTTTTTTGTGGGCATGACAACCATATCTTGTAGTCTCCTTTCACAGGACTGTTTCATTTAATGTAAGTGGGAATTAAACTTCTAAATCATACAGGTAGCTTATGAAAAAGTGTAACATCAAACAAGCTGCCTGAGCCCAATACAATGATTAACCTTGTGGTAGCTACTTGTATACTTGAAAGTTATATTGAAAATAACATCAGAAAAAAGAAATGACAAACAGCTCTATTACAAGCCAAAGAGAATCTTTTATTCTTATTTGAACGTAGCTGACAGCATGAGCTATAAAGAAAATAAGAACAGTGTTGTAGAAAGCATTTTTTATTCTATTTTCATAGTTCATTGAATAGTTCAAAATAAGTTTCCATCTCATGTAGTTTTACCAAAAAAAATCATCCGGATTTGAGAATCACTTCCTTGTTAAGCTATGTTAAACCAGCTTTTCTGAAAATCCATTACAGTATATCAGTTATACCATCTGCACAAACATAGTTGTTTTGAAAATGTTTGTTTTACAGGGAGAATGAAAGCTAAGAACAGTGATACTGAACGAATTAATTAAGAATCTGGAGAATAAGATAGAAGTCTGGATTAGGAAAAGTAGCACTAGCACAGACCTAGCTATTAAGAATTAAAGAAATAGCAGAAATCAGTCTAGTTGCCTATTAGTGACTTCTCACTCTGTATAATTAAGGTGTGGATCTCCTTGTCATAAGGCATTGTGTTTGTTAAAAATTTATGGGGGAAATAATTCCTTTGATGGTCATTAAAAAATAAAAATATAACTTCAGGCTCGGGAATGTGCAGATTGATGGACACTGGCAGAATAGTCTGGGAAAAAAATCACTGCATGTGGGTCCTATTCTATGTTGCTTCACAGTAATCCCCTTTCAGCTACTTCTCAGGACAGAATACTGGACTGATGGGCCTCTGGGCTGACATGCTGCATAACTTGGTCATTTATCTATTCATCTACAATTGCCATATCTTTCAGTAGCTGAGCTGTCTGTAAAAACAAGAAGTTTAGTGACAATGTATGCCTATGGATTCTGAAGACATCAACTAAAGCTACACTCTGTTTTTAGTTACAGGATAATAGTTCCTTCCTCTGATTTTTCAAGTTGTCAGCCTCGCCTTCTGCTTGGAAAACCTCTTGTACGTTACATTAATTGCCTACATTAGCTTATGAAGTTTTAGTTATTTTTTTTTCTCAGAAAGGCAGATATATTGTTGCTGAAATCACTGACAACATTCTTTGTTCAACAGCAGCAGTGTGTGTGTGATGACAGGCTGAGGGTCACCTTTGTTTTAGGTAAGAAGCTATCAACAATTGATTCTATCAACTGCTGGTGTAAATATTTCTCCTGAGTTCATTAAAAGAGTGTGAATGGCTCCCTGAGTTAGCCAGGCCAACATGGGGGAGCTTAGTCCAACATAGAATTTAAAAACTACATAACTAGGAAAAAAAAATTGATGAGAGCTACGGGCTTGAGCTGGCTTCAGCCCCTGTATTCCTTCATGGCAACTGGGGATGTCCAGCATCATGACAGTGAGCATATCATAGAGACCAATAACGGGGATCCCATTGATACTGTGATTGAACTGTATATTGCAGTTCCTGTATTTCGTTAAATGTAACAAACATTTGATTGTGTTATGCAGTATATTTTGTATCACTCTGCTAAATCAGAAATACTGTGTAACATATATTAACTCTAAAAGAAGTAAATTTGATATTAAGCAGTACACTCTCCACGCATGAAGTATCTAAAAGAACCTGGTCAGAGTATTGAACTCTGGCATTGATGCTGAGGCCTGCTATTATTTTTTGCAATGGACAACATTCCTAGAAAGTTACTTTTCAAGGGCATCATACTCAGTAATAAAAAACCAGAAAAATCACAAATGTATCTATGTATATATAAACACATATGTAGGCACATACAAATGTATATATACACAATTTTGTGTGCAATATGTATTGTAGAGATGAACAAATTCAGACAGCTGTGTAAGAAGACTGGGTTTCTGACTTCTTCAGAGTCTAGGCAAAAAAAACCAGTATTTATGCCTGGTGTCTTGTTTACTGAAATTTCTGCTCATAACACTATATAAACATGGTGTGGTAAAGAAAAGACGATGACTGATTGTGAGGTAAGATACTGCAAGAACATCATACAAGTAATGGTATTAATATTAACTTTTAATTTGGAATATTGACATTAAGAGACTAAATCTACTTTGCAAAATTGGCTAAAGTCTGTATTCCTCTGTTAATAAAATATGGTGACTGTAAACACAGCATATTGCCAACATTTTGTCACTTGCAGAATGTTTGTTCGGGTTTGTTTTTTTTTCTTTTCAGAATAACAACATAGAACCTTTTCAGATCACTATGTTGAATGACAGTTTCATTTAACAAAAAATTGCCCAGCATTAGTAACTTGTTGTCAGACTAATTATTTATTTCTTTACTCTGAACTGCATTTACTCTCTGTTGTCCCAATTACATAAATAGTCTAAAAGCTTTTGAATCTAGTTGAATGTTACTACTCTTTGCTATGGCTTCAAGTTTAATGCTAATTTGAATGCTGTTTTCACTACCATTTTCCAAGCTTTCTGTGGGATGTTCTCTGTAAAGCTACATCCCCTGTTAACACAATTTTGTGTGACCACACAGTTGCAAAGCAGCCTTGACACTGAAGCAAAGACTTTCAGGGATACAGAGTCATAAGATAATTTTGTTTGGAAGGGACATCTGGACACCCGCTAGTCCAAATCCCTGCTCAGACCAGGGTCAGCTAGAGCGGGTTGCTCAGGGCTGTGTCTGGTTGAGTTTTGAGTATCACCAAGGATGAACTCCACGTCACTGGTCAACCTTTTCTGAGTTATGCTTATGTCATATTGAAAATGTTTTTCCACTTATTTATATCTTATATATGCATCCAGAAATATTTATCTTATAATCTGTTTCTATATAAGAGAAACTTCTGTTGCCTTTCTGTTCTTTTCTGTCCAGTTTTGCCAAAATGGCTCCTGCTTGTAAGAAAAAAAAGCTTGGAAAGGAGGAATAAGAGAAGTAAAGGAGTGGAGTATGAACAGCAAAATCAGAGGAAGGCTAGGTAGTATACAGCAATTTTTAGCCCTTGGACTGAAAGATAAATTGGATCATAGAACAGTTGGCTGGGTTTGAAGACTTGTATTATCTATTGTTACAGATTAACTCTTTGATACAGCTGCATCCTCAGACATAATTTTGTAATGATCCTTCACAATACTGGAGTTAAGTGTGATGGTTTATAATGAATATTCAAAAAAAAATTGCTTAATGGACTGAATAAGATGAAAGACAAATAATAAAATATTTCTGCAGTACAATTTTTCTTTTACAATAGTTGCAGCAATTAAAAAGTGACTTTACATGTGTTATATATAACCCCAGTGTATTTCAGTAGTCCAGAGGCTGTTTTGTGGGTTGCTAATGCACATTGTAAGGTTCCAGAAAACCTGAAGCCCAGAAACCTAGTGCTCAGTTGGTAATATACCTCTTAAAAAAATAAATAAATAAAATCCCCCCAAAAATTTACAGAAAGCTGAGTGTACATTCTTTGTTTTGCTAGCCTATGACAAAGGCTTTTGAAGTCAGTTTTTCTTATTGTTTATAACTAATATAACTAATACATTTGTTTCTAAATCACTATGTTTGTGAATCATTACAACTCACTATTTTATAGCTGATTGTTTTATTTGTTGGAATAAAATAGTAATCTGAGTCAACAAACTTGTTTGAATGAAAACTTCAGAACTATAGTTTTACCTATACTTTATCATCCTTTTAAAGATACTTTATGCAAGGGTTTACATTTCATAAATCCACAGTGTAGGTGATGGAAAGAGGCAAGTAGCTCTCAGCATTTTAGAGAGACACTCACCAATATCTAGAGCAAAATCTAGTGAAGTAGACATTCTTCACTGATTAAGTTGAGACTTTATATACCCAGTGATTCACTGAAAACAGAAATTCGCCTCAGATTCCAAGATCTAACCCTAAGTGTCCACGAACTTTGTGTCTATATATAAGTGAAATGCTAAGACTAGGGTTACTCACAATTATAAAGTTCTGTATATATTAGCATTTTATCAAGATATTTTTGTCTATCATAAGCATTATGACACAATACCCATAGGTTTGTGCTTAAATAAGTGATGGAGACAGGACATAGTACTCTAAACCAGCAAGAGTATACACGGAGAATGTCTTATTCAGCCTATCAATATAAAATTTTCTGACAGAGTCCTGATTCTTTCAGCAGGAAAAAAAGAATTTAGGATTGTAGGAAAGCATCTGAATGCACCTTCAAGCATTTATCATTTAAGAATAACTAAACTAAACTTTAAACATTTGCTACTAACTATTCAGCTTCAAATAATGTATTCTTTTCTTTTTTTAAACTCTTACCCCTCACTGCAAGGCATGAAACATAAGATATATTATCAGAGAATTATCCTAATATGTTCTAATAAAGTGAAAATCAGTGCATGACAATGCACACCTCTTCCTAAACACAGCTTCTGTAATTTTTTATTGAAACATATAAATGCAGATATTGTCTCTCTACATCAGTATTCTGCCTTCTGTAGGAATCTGTCAAGAGGTGAACAAAAACAATGAAATATCTCATATTGCAGATGATGTTTTGAATGATGAAAATTCATACATACTCCTGTGATTTTTTTTTACTCATACAGATATTAAATATTTTAGTCTACTCTTCCAATGCATGGAAAGAGTCAACATGATGTTCTTCATCTCTGAACTGAATATGTCATTTCTTTTCTATAGGCACAATACTCAAGCTGTAATGGCAATGAAAATACTTTAGGGAATAAGGCCTTTCTTTTCTGAAACGCTGTTTATGAGTTATGCTTATTCAGTTCTATTTTAAAAAACAATTTAACAATTTTCTGAATGGAGAAAAGTGTGATTATTCACAGAATATATTCAGAGATACATTCAATATTTCTACAGAGATAGAGATTCTCTACAAATAAGCTAGGTAAAACCAATTTTTAATCAGTTTTGCAAATCCACTTCTACAGTAAATTCAGAGTTCCTTCTACCTATTAACCTCTTGATTGCTTTAGTTGATTGAATGCAAATAAATGGAATAATATACAAATATTTGTTTATTAGCTTGATTCTCTTGCTGTTCTTTGTTTGGTATACCCATGGTTTATATGTAGAAAATGCCTCTGCATTTTTATCCCATTAGTTTCTCATATCTAATTTTTCTGTTTACACCTTTTTTAATGCTATTTCAAGCACACAAGAATGCCTTTATGATAAGTATGTAAATAATTCTGAGATATACTTCTGTATACACTGCAGATGCTTTTAAAGTGAATATGATTATGTTGGAGATGTGACTATAATCTTCAAATCTACCTCTATCTCCTTGGAAAGTAAAAACTGCAAAACAGAAATCTGTTTTTATATTATGCGGGAAGGACACATGGATTCTTCGTCACTAAGGTTCTGTCACTAAAACATCTTAAAAGGGGCTTTTTATTGAGTGTGCTGTCTAAAACAGCTTTCCCATCAATTTTTCAGCCATTTGTAGTCAAAAGTAATGAGTGTCTCAGCTCATAGGTTTCAAAGTAATATATTAGAAAATCAAAGTAACAGCACACTGAATGGAAACTGCATTGAACTTCAGAAAGCAATATTGATACTTTTTTTCCCTGCTGAGACAATTATGGTGAACAGCAAAAACTGGTTTTGATGCTATTAGCTGTTGACAATTTAATTATTCTAAGGATTTTCTTAAGAAGTTCCTTCAAAGTATTAATGTGTTGTGCAACACAAAGTTGAGTTGCTTTTTTTAACAAGGAATTATAAATTGCTACTAGATTGCATTTAAAATGTAATACGTATGAAAACTTTAAAACTAGAAATATGTTTTCTCTGAAGGGAACTGAATTCTTAACACCAATGCAATAGGTCCAATTGTTTAATATATCTATTATATTCAGAAAATAAATAAAGATTTTACCTTCTTTCATATCTATTTCCCCTGCCTGTAAGAAGTCACTGTAGGTAAGAGCAATATTTTATTTATTCAACAGAAGGTGCAAGCAATAGACCTTTTAAAATCCTAATTCAGGCTATATTCACCATGAGAAATGAGTGAGAATTTAAAATATATATGCAGGAAAACAAAAAACAGAAAAAAGAAAAATTGTTAAGAAGAACATAAATATTTCATCCCTGAAAATTGTGGAAAGATGGACACAGAAGGGTTAAGGTGATGTAGAGAAAAGAAGCAACTAACCTGTCATTGCAAACTATTTGGACTCTATTTTGGAAACATGTTCCTTCTCCTCAGAACAATTGGTGTACTTGATCTAGTTTATTGATAACAACAAGTGGAGCAGCAGAAACCATGTATTTTTAACTTTATAGTGGAAAAATAAACTCAAAATGTAATCTTTCTCATTCCCAGTGATGGGTAAAAGCATATTTTCCAATAACTGCTAGATAGTTTACCTAAATTACATCAAAAACCCAAATGAGTCTTATGCAAATTTCTTAATGGGGAAAAATATGTTTAAAAGAATTCTACCCTACTTAACAAAGGTCTCCATTGTAGTTTCCACCTGCCAGTCAATGTTTCTTTAGATCCCTCACAGAATGAATTTAATTCTGTGTTGATTGCATATTCCTACTATGACATTCCTGTAAAAGTGTCTCCAGCATATGTAAAGAAATCAGGTGATAAAGCGGTTTATCTCCTATTGTTGACTGTGAAACTTAGGATGATCAGATGATTCTTTAGAGTTTGCCCTGCATGCTAAAGAAGGATGCTACAAGAGAGGACTTCTGCAGCACCAATTATAATCTACTTTGTAGGAAAAGAACAAAGGGAACAATTACATAATGGGATTATTTTCTTACACTCTGTCAGTTAAAGAACAGCAGACTGGATTAGTTGAAAACTGGAAGAATTACTGAGGTATTGTTTCAGAACAGATCTACAACCATTGGTGAGAAGACGTTCACCTTGTATTGTTATGTCTATGTTTTGCCCCATAAGAAGGTGACTTTACAAAAATATAGAATGGAGGAGAGACCAGGTAGCATGCAATTTAATCATTCTTTCTATCTCTGACATTTCATCTAGGTAGGCAGGAAATAACTGGCAAGGGCTTTTGGCCTTTCAATGTATAATTTGCTGAACAACAGCCAAAGATCCTTTTGTGGCTGACAATTTAAACCAGTCATGTAAAAAAATGTTTGTTTGTTTCTTTCTTTCTTTTTTTTTTCACTGCCATAAGCTCACTAGAAAATGTAAATACTCTTCTCATGGGATGGCTTGAGGAAGTATCGAATAGTGGCACATGGTAGAAAGGGGTGAATGAGGGGATGCCACACTTGTTAGGCTGTCAGAAAATCCTAAGTGTCCTTTTAGGGTAAGATGTGGAAGACTCTCTAAAAGGTCTGTTAGAAAGGATCTGCATTTAAATAAATAAAAGTTTAATAATTGAAGTATTGACCTGACAGTGATACAACACTGATTATTGTCTGTTGTGTTTCAGTTTTTATCTTCTAGTTGTTTCAGTTTTTAATTTCACCTACAGCTATCAGAAGCAGAAATACTGCATAAATCATCGCATAGAAAATAAACCTGTACTTGCACAGAACTTCATCAATTAAATAAAACAAAAGGTACTGAAAAGAATCCAAGAAAGTTATATGATTTGAATTTTTCAGTGACTTCGGTTCTGAAATATGGAAAAGTTGGAAGAAACTCCAGGTATTTATTGATTTCATATAGTTTTATGTTGGAGACCTTGCCAAAAATGTCTCCTCAGAAGTCAGAATATAATTACAGGAATGGTCTCAGAAACTCACAAATTTAGTGTCCTGTTCAA
>VZTL01004360.1:0-16094 GCA_013400535.1 Scopus umbretta
GCCTGCAGCAAGAGAGGGGTCAGCGGCAGCAAACCCTCACCACAGCTCCAAAAGCCCTGAGTGCAGTGCGGCTGTCAGGACACTGCAGGGAAGACTCACCGTGCAGGCTTGTGTCTGACATCTCTTCACCTGCTGCTGGCTGCTCAATAACAGCAGCCATCCCAGGGGAGCCTGGGGCTGCAGCAGCCACTGGCAGCACTTGGTTTCCTCTTCCCATCCCCAGGGACATCTCGTGAGGGAAACCTGCTGATGGTTTGGCATGGAGGGAGCAACCAGAGTGCTGGAGCCACTCAAGCCCCGTGCTCAGCCTGATCCTGCCGCAGAACCCCGGACAGGCACTTCCTGTGGGAGTCCCTGCCTTCCGTCCCCACAGGCAGGACAGAGCTGCTCCCTGGAACAGGGGGACTTGCTCAAAGCTGCAGACCCTTACCAGCCTTTCGCTCAGCTCTTTCCTGCTTCAGGGCAGTGTGACAGCCTGGAAGGAGAGCAGACCCAGCCCATGAGCTGCAGCTGCCTACTGCCCCAGGGTGCACAAGCATGGCTGCCTGGGCACAGTACTCACCCAGGAGGGGAAGGGGAGGGAAGCAGTGATCAGCGCCTGCAACGAGAACCATATCAGACCCTGCTCACAGGGCCAAGGGGGTTTACCAGGCCGAGTGAGGCAAGGAAAACCTTACATGGCATGGCAGGGGGAGTGGGCAGCACTCCAGCGATGTGGTCCCCGCCAGCTGCTGGGAGAGAGTAGAGAGGAGAGATGTGCTATCTGATGGGACCTGCCAGGGGATCGCCACCAGCCTGGGGTCTGCCTGGCTTGCCCCGGCCAGCCCCACAGCCTCACATGTCCTAACCACAGCTCCACAGCACCCTGCAGGGCTCCAAAACGTTTCACAAGCTAGATACAAAAGCAGGAGTCACTCACCCACCACTGCAATGCAGCCACCTCTGGGCTGCAAGGCAGCAGTGTGCAGCAACATTACACAACAGATTAGGACTGGAAGTGGAGGAGAATCCCACATCCACTTGAAACTGCAGGGAGAATTTAGGGAGACAGACGGCAATTGCCCAGCACGGATGCTGGCTGGGGCATCCACGCAAATCGGACCCAGAGATGTATCCTGCATCACCTCAGTGCCAAACCCCTGTGAGTGCACACAGCAAGGGGGGGTGCAGGATCCATACCTGGGTGCGCTGCAGGGCAGGGGAGCTGCAGGCACCTCTGGCCCTCATACCCAGTCCTAATTAATCTGAAGCTTTATGGTGTTACTGGGGAAGAGGGGAGCCAGGACCTGCTGAATGAAAGGTAGTCACATGACCTGCAGTGCCTCACAGCCACGAGGGCCCCTTGGGCTGGATCGGGGCCACCATCCCTTAGAGACATTGAGCCCCATGACCTGCCCCAGGGCAGCCAGCAGCCTTGCCATGCCCCAAGGCTGGGTCAGAGCCAGGGACACCCTCCTGCCCCATCTCAGCCATCCTCATCCCCTCATGCTCTGGGGCTGGTTTGAAGCCAAAGCTCCCAACACCCCCATATGCGAGCATCTCTGCCGAGGGACCACAATGCAATGGGTCCCTCCTGGGAAGAAAACACCCCTGATCCTGAGAGCCCCCCATTACCATCATACTGGTGTGGACCTGGGCTGGAGCCGTGGCCATGCAGCCCAGTGCAGTGGGGCAGACCAGTACTTACGGCTCTCTGGCTCGTCCTTCGCACACTGCAGCAATGGGGACAGCAGCATGCTTAGGGCATCCCTGCAAACATTGTGCTCTGCAGAGGGAGGGTGAGGGGGTGCATAAAAGAGCTTCAGAGACAAGGGGGCCCAGCCACCCCATAGTGGAGACAAGCCCCACTCCAGTTGCCTGAGCCCACAGGTACCTGGCGGCTCTGGCAAGGACGGAGAATGGGCAGTGAGGGCCAACCTGTGCTTCCTGGGGGGCAGCTTCACCAGGTCTAGAAGAAGAGAAAGAGATCATCAAGGGACACCAGGTGGCCGTGCAGCACCAGCACTCTCCCAAGCATCCCACATCCAGCTGCCCCATAACCCGCCAAGCCCACCTGCCCATCCCTGGCACCCACCTGGCATCCTCCGCTCACCAAAGATGGGCCGTCCGGCTGCCTTCCAGATGCTCTTCATGGCTTGGTAGTGGGGGGGCAGGCGGGGTGAGTGGCAGCCAGCCCTCTGGCACGTCTCCCGCTCCGAGTGGAAAGCCTGCTTGAGCGCCTTCCACTTGGAGCGGCACTGGGCCACGCTGCGCCTGTAGCCGGCTGCCGCCAGCCCCCGGGAGATTGCCCGCCACAGCGCCTCGTTGGGTCGCGATGTGGAGGCCATGAGCAGGGCGGCCTCCCCCGAGCCCCCCACCAGCGCCAGGAGGCTGCTGACCTCCGCCTGCGTCCAGGCTCGCCCGCGAGGCATGCTGCCGGGGGCGAGGGTGGGTGCCGGGGGAAAGCTCGGCCCCGGGCCGGCGGTGAGACTAAGATGGGCAGAGCTTCGCTCCGGGGCTCGGCCGTGCGCTCCCGAGGGTGCACGGCGAGTCTGCTGCGCCGGGAACCGCCGGCGGCCGCACCAGGAGACGCACCGAGCATGTGCAGCCTCGGGAGGAGCCACTGGGAAACGTAGCCCTAGCCGCGCCATCCACCATCATCCGCCAGCCCGGCGAAGGGGATCGTGCCCTGCCCCCGCCTGCCCCGCAGCGCCCTCCGATGCCGAGAGCCCCTACGGGAACGTGCAGCTGGGGCCGGTGCCCGTGGCAAACAGCCCAGGTGAGAGCCCGGCTGCGGCCGCCACCATGGCGGGGATGGGTTGGGGGGACACCGGGCGGCGGCAGCGGGGATGCAGGGTGATACCCGTGGGCGCTCATTTCCCTTTGCCCTCTGCAGGGCCGTTCCCCTAGCCCTGCTCCCCCCACTTCCTCCTTTCGGGTATCCTCTCCCAAACAGCTCGTCTCCAGCCCTGTAGCAGACTGCCTGCTCTCTGGGCGTGGGTCAGGAGGGGCTCAAGGGCAGAGGATGCTCACTGCACCCCAGCTGCGTGGCACAGCGCACACAGGCGCCTCCTGCTCTGCTCTGTTCTCCCCTCCCCCCATGCCAAGCACTGTCTGCAGGGAGACAACTTCTAGGAGGGTCAAGGTGCTGCAAATGGGCTCTCCCTCAGTTTTCCTGGGCTCCCCTGCTCCCTCCTGAGACCCTGCCCGGGGCTCACAGACCTTTCCTGGCTGGGGGCTCCCCACCACTCCCACCAAGCCTCCAGGACCCAGGTTAACTCCCTCTCTCAGCTCCTCAGCAGCCAGTGTGGCTGCCCTGGTGTTGGGCAGCCCTCAGCCTGGCTCTCCTCTCCCTGCTGCTGCTGGCACAAATCATCCTTGGCTTGAGCTTCCACTATGAGTACCCGCTTGTGCCTGGACCTCTCCGGCTGGGGGCTTGAGGTCAGCATTGTGGGGTCCGTGTGCCGGAGAGGCACAGAGCTTCAGGGCTGCTGGAGGGGGCAGCTGCCCTGGCCCCGCTGCAGCAGGCAGCAGAGCTGCAGCCTGCCTGCAAAGCTGGGCCCTCCTGCTTGGGGCTGAGGGCATTGTGGGTTTCTGGGCTCTGGGGCAAGCAGGAAAATTGGTAAGGCAAGACCTCACTTGCCTGGCTGGGAGAGGAAGGTGGGGAGACAGCGTGGGCTCAGGGATTGCACTGGGGCATCCTGCTTCATCACATGGCAACAAAATGAAGACAGGAGGGAGAGTGGTGACACTGAAACTGAAAGGCAGAAGCACTTTCCCCAAAAGCCTGTCATGTGATGGGCTCCCAAACGCAGCAAAAGCCGCAAATGACTCTTGTGGTTTAGCCCCTGTCGGCAACCGAGCACCACACAGCCGCTCACTCACCCTCCCCCGTGTTGGGATGGGGGAGCGAATCAGAAGGGCAAAAGTAAGAAAACTCGTGGATTGAGATAAGAACAGTTTAATAATTGGAATAAAATAACAATAATAATAATAAAAATAAAATTGTAATGAAAAAGAGAACAATGAGAGAGAGAGAAAAAAAAACAGGGGGAAAAAAAACAAGTGATGCAACCACTCATCACCCGCTGACTGATGCCCAGCCAGTCCCTGAGCAGTGATCGCTGCCCCCTGGCCAAACCCCCCCAGTTTATATACTGAGCATGACATTATATGGTGTGGAAGAGCCCTTTGGGCAGTTTGGGTCAGCTGTCTTGGCTGTGCCCCCTCCCAGCTTCTTGTGCACTTGGCAGAGCATGGGAAGCTGGAAAAGTCCTTGACTAGTGTAAGCACTACTTAGCAACAACTAAAACATCAGTGTGTTATCAGCATTATTCTCATCCTAAATCCAAAACACAGCACTATGCCAGCTACTAGGAAGAAAATTAACTCTATCCCAGCCATAACCAGGACAATGACTTTGGCAGGCTTGGCTGGCAGGTCACCTAAAGGGGGGGAGCCTGCAGCCGCAGGGCTGTCCCATGGGAGAGGGCACTGGATGCTGCTGGGAGCAAGAGCCCAGGGTTGGCGGGGACACTCCTGTGCTTGTCTTCTGTAGATTTAGGACAACAGGCGAGCTGCACCCATGGTCCCTGGAGCATGGAGGATAGCCCCAGCTATGGGTGACAGATACTGTGAGGTAGGAGAGCCCAGCAGGCTCCTGGGTGAGGTTTGGAGAGGGCCTGGCTGCTCCTTTCAAGAGGCAGGGTCTGTCCCTACTCCAGAACGTGTTCCCCGCCCCGAGTTTTCCTCCACCCTTGCTGCCTGTTCCACGGCATGGAGAGCTGCCCCAGCACTGCTGAACAGGCTGCACTGCTGGGACCCCTTCGGAAGAGATGACCCCAGTGCAGCTCAGTGTTGCCTGGGCACTCCACCAGTACCAGGCTCACGGCTGCCACGAGCATCTGCATGCAGAATGGCATCGGGCGCTCTCTTTCAACCGGCCTCTGGTGAAGCTGAAATCCTGACTGCATTCTCAGCACTTTGCAAATTATGTTTGTATCACACCCCCAAACCTGGAGCTTCCCTTCTCAACCCATCTGCCCGATGCCAGCACCTTCATGTAACCAACCCATCTCCCCTGGGGCTCCCGCTGGGGAGCTGGGGCTGGGATGTGAGAGCTAGGCTCCAGAGTAAGGGCAAATGGAGGGTCCTCTCCATGGGGCAGCTGCAGGAGCATGCTGGGTTGGTTGGCACCCTGGCTGCCCCTTGTCACCCTGCTTCCTTCAGGGCTGGGGGCTGGTGGCAGCTCCTGCTGGCTGTGCTGTCCTGGCTGCTTCCCCAGGCTGCGTTTCTGGTGCACAGGGTGATGCCAGTTCTGCCTGGCCGGCTGGCTCTGGGATGCAGGGCAATGCTACTGCTTCTCTGCCAAAAAGAGCTGGGAGCAGAGCAGAGAGAACTGCTGCTCCAGAGGGGCACAGCTAGTTACCATCTGAGCCAACGCCACCCTGGTGAGTGCACCCAGCCTGGCCAGTCCAACCCCCTGCAGACATCAGGCTGCATTGGTGACCACCCCAAGGTCCCTCAGCAGTCACCCAGCCATCACCAGCATTGTCTCAGCTCCCCGGCTTTGGCCCACATGCCAAAAGCCCAGCCAAGTCTCCAGGCAGGGAGCCGGCAATGCTGTGCCTGAACTGCACAGCCTCTGTTGCTAATCACGTGGCTGGGGCTGGATGTCCCCCTGGGGAGCTCATGCAGGTCCTCTCCTGCACTTGGTCCTGCTCTGCTTTGCCGCAGTCAGGTGGCAGGCTGTGGCCAAGACTGTGTCGGGTGGAGCCACTTCTTCATGTGCAGACAAGCAGAAGTAGTTGCATTATTTGCAAAAAGTGGTTTTATTTCTGAGGCCATTCTCACTTGGGGGGGAACGAGCTCCATCCTGGGCAGCACGCTCTGCATCCGCCTCTCCAGGCTGCAGGGAGCCCCTGGAGCCCATGCGTAGTGCACCAGCTCCTGCTCCAGCCGTAGACCCACCCCGGCCCCCTTGGCCACTACATCCCCCATGTGCCCCTTTTTGAGGGTGGGCCTGTGTCCTGGTTTCAGCTTAATTCAGAGTTCATTTTCTTCCTAGTAGCTGCTATAGTGCTGTGTTTTTGACTTAGTATGAGAACAATGCTGATAACACACTGATGTTTCAGTTGTTACTAAGTAGTTTTTACACTAGTCAAGGACTTTTCAGCTTCCCATGCTCTGCCAGGTGCACAAGAAGCTGGGAGGGAACGCAGGCAGGACAGCTGACCCAAACTGGCCACAGGGCTATAACATATGACGTCATGCTCAGTATATAAACTGGGGGAGTTGTCTGGGGGGTAGTGATCGCTGCTTGGGGATTGGCTGGGCATCAGTCAGCGGGTGGTGAGCAATTGCCTTGTGCATCACTTGTTTTGTATATTCTTTTATCGTTATCATTATTATTATTTTCTCTTTTCTCTGCTGTCCTATCTCAACCCACGGGTTTTATTTTTTTTCCTGGTTCTCTCCCCCATCCCAGTGGGGAGGGGGAAGGGTGAGCGAGTGGCTGTGTGGTGCTTAGTTGCCGATTGGGGTTAAACCACAACAGCCTGGGGTGCCGCGGTCGCCCCCTCTCTTGGAGCTGCAAAGGAGAAGTGGGGCTGGATTCTGCAGAAGCAGAAGTTTGCTGTGAGGTATGGAAGATGGGAGCAGGAAAGCACAGTGGTGGGGACTGGCACCCTGCCATTGACCCCAGTGCTTCCATTCTGTCCCTTTTTGCATGCCCTAAAACCATTCAGGGTCCCCTGGGACCACGGCAGGGCAGTGCAGCTCAGGGTTGGGGCACTGCCCTGGGCCATGGCAGAGCTGCAGGGCTCAGTGTACCAAGAACCGACCCAAATTGCTGGGACAGGGGAGAGAGGGGCCAACTTCGACATGGGAACAGGTCGCTCTAGGGCTGGCCACGTCCAGGATGGAGGTTCCCCCTCTCTGTGCTCTGCTCTGGGGTTTGAGCGTTGTTGTATAGAAACGTTTGCCCTAATGCCTAAAAGGAGTTTCTACATTGCAGCTTGAGCTCTTGCTCTTCTCCCCTTCTGGCCACATCTCCCCACTCTGCCAGTGAGGAGACCATGGGGAACCATGTACCAGACCTCGAAGGGTCACAATAAATGGCCCCCATTGCTTTCCCCTCGTCTCCAGCCCAGTGCTCCCATGGCAGCAGGCAGGCAGGTCAGGCAGATAAGTGCCACTTGCCCTTGGAAAATCCTGTCCTGCTCCCCCCAGCCACCACCATGTTCTCTGTGAGCCTGGACCACCACATGCCCAGGTCATGCCTCATCCCTTTCCTGGGGATTGGGTGGAAGCTGCTCAACCTTTGGCTTTCCAAACCTCCTTCTTACCCTCTTCAAGTTGTCCGTGATTTTTGCCTTTTTCCAGTCATGGAGTACTTCTGTTCTTGTAGAGATGATGGAGAGTGGTCTATTAATGCTGTGCTCCACCAGCACCCCTGCACACCTCCAGTCCTGTGCCAGGAACTGGCTGTGTCCAGCTGTGTCCAGCTGGTCCCCAGCTTAGTGCACCTCTCCGAAATGTGCCTTTCTCTGGATGTGGTTCAGGAGAGGCCTCTGAGATGCTGAGGGGCTGGAGGTTGGGACCAAGGAGGAGATGCTGTGAGCATTGGGGTTGTGGCCTGGGAAAAGGAAGGCAAAGCAGGTGTCATTGCTCTCTGCAACTCTCTGGTGAGGGTTTGGAGTGATGTTGGAGCCAGGGTCTTCTAGGAGGGGACCAGGGAGAGGACGAGAGGCAGTGGCACAAGCTACATCATTGGGAAATTCCCATTCCCAGAGGCTGGGATGGGAAATCTGCATCCACAGAGACCTTCAGCCCTCCACGGGGCTGGCCCCAGGGCAATGTGCTCCTGTGTCCAGGCTGGCCCTGCTCTCCTCCAGCTCTCCCCTGGCTCAGAGACTTGGGTCTGTCCTTGCTCTGCCAGTGCCCTGACCTCAGGCTGCGCTGCCGTGTGCCTGGGGGGACCATGAGCACTTTCAGGGTGCGGGAGGGGACGGACCAGAGGTGCTGGGACCAATGAGAGGGTGCTGGTCCCTGCAGCTGTGCCTCGCTGGTCCCATCTGCTACAGTTCAGAGCAAACTTCTGCTTCTGCAGACACTGGCTGCACTTCTCCTTTGCACCCCCGAGAGACGGCGCAATCACCGGGGAGCAGGACCATCCCTGAAAGGCATCCCAAAGGCAGGGTGGGAGCCGGCAGGGTGGGAGACAGCAGGGCTTAGGGCTTGCCCAGTGCTTGCCCACATGGCCCAGAGTGTAGTTTATGCTGACCTGAGGTTTACCAAGGTGATGGGAGGCCGGAGCATGACCAGCCAGTCACTGGAGGCAGGTAAGAGCCTGTGGGAATGCCCCTGATGCCCCCGATGCCCCCGCCATGCCCAGCTCCATGGACTCAGCCACTCTCCCCTGCCTTCCTCCAATAGCCCTCAGCATGGACGAGGCAGAGAGCCCCTACGAGAATGTGCAGCCAGTGCCAGTGGGGCAGGATGGGGATGGGGCCCAGCCCAGCCCAGGTGAGTGTCCAGCTGGAGCCCAGGGGATCCAGGGAGGTCCTGACATGGGTAGTGGGTAGTGTTTCAGGGTGCTCCCGCTCCCGTCCTTGAAGAGAGGAAGCACCCACACCATGCCACCTGTGCCATCATGCTGCCATTCTGCTGCCTGCAGGCAGAAGGTCTGGGGGCTGCCGGGGGTTTCCTGGTTTCCAGTTGGAAGGTGGCAGCAGGTGATGCCCATTGTCGGTTGTGTCTTGCAGGGTGCTGGTCCCAGTGGTGGTGCATCCCTGTGGGGCTGCTGGCAACCTGCCTGCTGCTGCTGGTGGCCACCGTGGCCCTGGGGGCTTGCTGTGAGTCAGGGGGGTGGCACTGTCAGGGCTGGGGGTGGCTGGGCAGCACAGGGAGAGGGAGGCAGCTGGGCTGGGGTGGGTGCCATGGGTGAATAAGTGGGTGAATAGAGGGATGCCCACACACGTTGCTTGGGGCTAGGTCCCTCTGTCCCATGCTGTCCTGTATCCCTCGCGTGTCATGGGTGCCTCCCTTGCCTCCCATCACCCATCTTCCCCACCTTGTTCTCCCTTTCTGCTCCTTTCCCTTCCCTTCCAGGCCTTGCCCAGCCTCATACTGCTGCACTCTCTCTGTCCCTGCCCTGCTCTGTCTGCTCCTACACCCTGTCCTGCCTTGCTCTGCTCTCCTCTGCTAGGTCCTGCCCAGCTCCTGACCATATACTTCCTTGCCGTGTCTTTCCCATCCTTTCCCATCCAGCATGGACACCTCCCTGCCTTGCCCTGCCCTGCCTGACCCAGCCATGCTCACACTACCCCCTGAGCAGGGGCAGTCCTGTGTACCTCTGCTCAGGCTGTCCCATCCCCATGCCCCAGCTCACCCAGACTGTCCCCAGACTGGCAGGTCACCCGCAGCCTGCAGGACGCCTCCCGCAAGCACACAGCTGAGTGGGGCCGCCTCTCACGGGAGGTGAGTGCGCGGGAGCAGAGCCTGGAGCAGACGCGGCTGGAGCTGGCGTGGGCCAGAGCGGAGCTGCAGCGAGCATGGCGGGAGGGCAACAGCAGCCAGCTGGAGCTGGAGAGACGGGATGCCGAGCTGGCACGCATCATGGGTGTCCTAGGGAAGATGGAGAAAGAAGTGCAGGAGGTGCAGGGGAAGCTCAACAACAGTGAGAGCACTGTGGCCATCCTGCGCTCCTGCACGGCTATAGGTAGGGCAATGGTGGACCAGGGATGGGGTGCCCTGCGGGACCCCAGCACTCCTCAGCAGATGCAGTGCTGAGGCATGGGCACTGGCTTTTTGGCTACATGGTGGTGATGGGGTGGTCCAAAGGCTGAAGCTATGCCTGGAACGGAGGCTGAGCCTGTGATGTCTGCTGGGGAGATGTGGGGGCTGTTCCTGGTTCAGGCTGGCCCCCCCCCGGGCATCTGTGGCTGAGCAAGCACCTGAACTGTATCCCTGCCCCCAGACTGCTGCCCCTCAGGCTGGCTGCTGTACAGGGGCAAGTGCCTTTTCGTCTCATCGGAGAAGAAGACATGGGAGGACAGCAGAGATGAGTGTGAGAAGAAATATTCTCAGCTCCTGGTCACCAAATCCTGGAGTCGCTGGACTGTGCCGGTAGGGTGCTGGGGGAGCCAAGGGCAGGAGCTGGTACATCCAGCCCTGGGCTCCCCAGGCGGGCCAGCACCGCTCTGGGGGCCCCTACCCTGCCAAAACATCAGAGGGTGCAAGGACAATCACTGGAGTACATGGCTGGTGGTGGATGTGGGGTGGAGAGGCTCTGGCACCCCTGGATGCTGCCCAGGCTGGAGTGGGGCACTGGGGCTGTTCAGCTGTCCTGCTCCATGGAGCTTTGGCCTCAGGGGCTCCTTGGGGAGACAGCCACCCCCCACAGACACCGCAGTCCATAGACGCTGTGGAAAAGCCATGAAAAGGCCCTTTTTTCCCTTCCCCAGACCTTCCTGAAGAACGCGGACATCCCATACTGGATCGGGCTGCAGAAGAGCAGCTTCCCCTGGTACGACTATGGCTGGCTGGAGGAAGAGGACCCAGATGATGATGGGGTCTCGGACGCCTGGTTCTGGGTGGACGGTTCCCTTTACAAAAGGTACCTGGTGGCACAGCCTCTTGCTGAAAACCCCTCTCCTCCTTTAGGAAGTGTTTTAAATCCTAATGGTACCCAGTCCTGGGCACAAGCACTGGGTGACAAAGAGTATCAAAGCGGCTGAGGGGAGGCAGGTGCAGCAGTGTGATGAGATGCTCGAAGGCCGTGCAAAAGGACAGTCAAGCCTTGGGAGGTGCATGCAGGGCTTGCGCAAGCAGGAGGCAGTGAGGGGACAAAAGAAACCACAAGTTTTATTTGGGATCTAGACAAAGTGTTCTAGCACCACCTCTATCACCCACTTGCCTCCTCAGTCCCTCCTGGAGGGCCTTCCTGCCTGCAGAGGGTCCTGGACTCCTCCCCACCATGTGCACCCCCTCCCTGACTCACCACCACTTCCTCTTGCTGTGTCTGAGAGCAGTGGGGAGGAACAGACCTGTCTGGCCCGGGTGCTGGGTACCCAGCCCCTGCTTGCTGCTCACCCCTCCATCCTCAGCCCCATGACCCAGGGTAGTGCTGCAGCTGCTGGATGGGCAGCTCCTCCAGCCATCCATGTGCCCTCAGGAAGGACGGAACTCTTCCTACCACCAGGCACTGCAGGGATGAAATATCCCCCCAGCCAGAGGCTGAGATTCAAGCAGGGAGGAGGCTAAAGGGAGTCACAAGTAATGCAAACCTCAGACAGAGGGGGTTTCTCAGCCTGCCCGAAGGAGGGCAGGGATGCATCAGCTGAGGCTTCGGCCTGTGAAATCAGAAAGGGAGGACTGGGGGCACCCCCCTTTGACTGCAGCATTCAACCCCTCCCCAGTGAGCATGCAAGAGGGAACCTGTCGGTGGCCCCGGCTGCCTGCAGCCCTCAGCAGGGGATGGCGGATAGTGCGGTGGCAGCCCCCTGATGTGCCATTTCCCCATCCAGGCCATGGCAGTCAAAGTTGAACGGGTCCTGTGCCATAATAAGCCGCGGGAACATCAAACCCACCCAATGTGCTGGTCCTGATGACCTGCACCTCTGGATCTGCGAGAAGGTGGCAGGGCCCAGCTCCCCTTTCATATGATGATGGCCGCTGGCCCTGGCACCACTGCGGTGAGTGTGCCCACACCAGGCTCTGCTGTGCCCCGGGGTGTGTGGGGCCCATGGTGTGTGTGTGGAGGAAAGCAGGGAGCCTGAGCTTCTGCATGGGGCATGTTGACCCCCGACTTGGCAGGAAAGGGAGAGGGATGCAGGCACACCCCCATGCTGGATGGAGCCTGCCTTCATCCCTTTGCTGCCACAGCAGCCCCTGGTCTGTGGTAGCCTTCCCCCCACCCCCCCCAAGCTGTAGGGCAACAAAGGGGCAAGATGGAGGAAAAACCTTTGCAAGCTGCCTTCCCAGTCTCACTGCATGCGGGGGAGTCTGGGCAGCACCTCACCCTCACCCTCTGCCTTCCCTTGCAGCACCTGCACCCCACGCTGCCTCTGCTTCAGCCTGCACCCCTGTCTGGGATGGCCCATCCATGCGAGCAACTCACTTCCCTCTTGCAGACCCCTGCCCAGGGGCCACCCAGGTCCTTCCCACCTGCTCCCCTGGCCACAGTGATGCTTGGGCATCACGCAGGCTGGGGGAGGTGGTGGCAGTGACTGTTTCCCCCCAGCCAACACGCTTCAGCAGAGCGGTACAAGCCCCACAGCTCAGCCCCACACCTGCACAGGGTACACTGGGTCTTCCTGAGCACAGGGGCTGGTACACCATGGCTGCAGAACAGAGCAAACCCCGATGCTCAGCTCTGCAGCTGTGCAACAGCTCCAGCATGGAGCGAGCTGTGGTGCAGGGATGCAAGGACGCAGGAGCAGGGGATGGCACAGCCCCACACCCGACCAGGTCCCCTCCCTATGGCAGGGACTTTCTGCCTGGCCCCATCCCGGGAGCAGCTTGGCCCCTGCTTTCAGGCAACCCAGCAAGCAACAGCCTTGGCAAAGGACAGAAGCTGTACCTGAACTGGCTGGCACCTGTGCTTGTGGTTGGGGGTTTTTTTTGCTAATTAGGAAGTAGAGCAGTGACTTTTAGGATTGTACTATGTGATGGTGCCTTTCAAAAGCAAAAGCAACTCTGGTACTTGCAGTGGACCGATGCTTTGTGAGACAAATCATCAGAACTTTAAATAGTTACTACACACATGCACATGCGAAGATTAATCAAAATAGCCCTGATGTAACACTGCAGCCAGGCAAGAGCAGAGGAAGTCATGTTCAACCAGGTGAAGATGCTCTCAGTTTATTATGGGGTCATGTGTGCCATATATAGTTGAATTAGCTTGCTTGAAGAGCAAAAGGGTGTTAAAGGCAGGCATTTTGGAGGTGGCATGTGTTACTGTCTTGTCTGCTGGCTGAACCCACTTTGTAGCAATAAAGAGACATAGCTTGTCTGCTCTTTGCTTTCTTGTGTACCACTACAAACACAGACTCGAGGGCACAAACCCAACAAACCTAAATAATAAATGGGAATTTGACTGAAGCTGTTTCAACAGAAATGGTCGCTTTGGGGGCATTAAGACCTGGGGCTGAGCCAGGCTGGCTCATGGTCCCTGAGGGGGGACCCCAGAAGTCCTGGACAAGCCTGTGCCACCCTCTGGGATGGGTGTCCCCTCCCCATCCAATATGCATCCAAGAGACAGAAGCAACAGCCTGGGTCACTGGGGCATTCAGTTTTTATTGAACACTTTAAATAAGCTGGGTATATATTACTAGCAATTATTAATCATAATCATAATAATAAAAAACACAAGAGTTTTGCATTCACCAGTGCATTGTGTGGGAGAGAGGAAAGCCAGCTCTCACCCTTGCCAGGGGCTGGGCAGCCTGGCCATGTTGTCTACCAGCCACTTCCTCCCCAGCCACCTGGGAGGCTCTGAGGTGGGATGCTGGGCAGGACGGCACCCCAGCCCCTCTGCCAGCACCCTGCTCCTGACCCTGTGTGCCAGGGGGACACAGGGCGCTGTGCTAGCTCAGCACCTAGCCCTTGTCATTGGGCGGGCAGGGGGCAACCCCAGCGCTGGCAATCTTCCCTGGGCACTGCCCCATGGGCACCACCCCTTTCCCAGCCTCCTGCACGCCTCTCCCCACGTCAGGGACTGGGTGCGCTCCCCATGCTTGTGAGGAAGCATGGGGATACCCACCAGCCCCACAGGGTCCCCCAACACACACATACACACGCTGACCCCCCTGCCCCCAGCCCTGCTCACCCCATGGCCTGGGGGGCCATGGGGGGCTCCTGGCTCATTGCACACGCCTTGGCAAGAGCCCATGGAGGGGTGAGCCCTTGAGGAAGGGGGGACCCGCATCCAGGGCTTGAGCCCCGGGGGCTCTGTGGGGGTCCAGCCCTGCTGCCCAGGGCAGTGCTAGAGTGTGCCCGGGGCAGGGGTGTTATTGCACTTCAGTCCCCAACAGGGACCCAGCCCACCCCTAGGGCTCCCCGCAGACCCCTGAGGTCGATCCCGGTGGGATGGGTGCCTGAGTGGCACCATGGTGGCCACAGCATGGGGCACTGTGGCCACCAAGTGCTGAGCAAGCAAGGATAGACCACAGGGACACACCAGGCTCCTGCACCTGCCCAGTGCTGCGGCTGCGAGGGGGGGTCCGAGGGACGGCTGAGTACAGCCCCACTCCCCAGGGGGCCTCAGCACTAGGACTGTGCCTCTGGCAGCTTCAGGCTGGGCTCTGCCAGCACTGGCCTCGGGGCTTTTTGGTGGCAGCCCCGGTTGTGGCAGAGGAGGCTCTTGGCCTCGNAGTCACACTGCACCTCCACAGTGGGCTCAGGTGTCACAGGGGTGCTGAGCTGGTGTGGGGCGGGGGGCGGCAGGTCGAAGGTGAGCGAGATGACTGACTTGCTCGGCATGTCGAAGAGCTTGATCCTCCCTCCCTTCAGGTCCTCGCACTGGGAGAAGGGGTTGACGCGGGGCAGTGGCTCCTTGGTCCTGGCCCCACCGTAAGGCTCCAGCAGTCGCAGTAGGGCGGGTGATTTGGGGGTGAACATGTCGGACTGGCTGCGGGACAGGCACTGGTCCGGCTGCAGGTGCTGTGTCCCCAGCTCATGCAGGGGCAACTGCTCAGTGTGGCTGGCTGCCCTCCCAGCTACCCCTGGGCACAGGCACAGGAGTGGGTCACCAGCTGCCAGCAGCTACTGGCACAGGGTGCCACGGGATGCTGGGCACCCAACAACCCGGGGGTGCACCCCAGGGGGGGAAACAGTGATTGGCTCCATCCTGCAGACCTCATGCAACCCCTGTCTCCTTCCCTGATGACTGCCGGGGTAGAATGCAACACCCCACAGCCTCCCTCCTTGCACAACCCTATGGACTGTCCTTGGGGTACCCACGTACCATTGAGTGCGGCCACTGTCCCAGGTGCGGGCAGGCTCTCTCCACCATCGAAGAGGGTGTCCCCAGTGCCCTTGGTGCCCAGCTGGTGCTGCAGGATGCCCTCCAGGCACTGCATGATTTCCAGGAATGAGGGGCGGGAGGTGGGCTCCATCTGTGGGCAGGAGGGGTTCCCTGTGAGATCTGCAGTCCCCCCAGCACCCCAGGGCATCCTGCCCAGCAAAGGCAGCTCCCTGCCTCTCCCCCTGTGCAGGCAAGGCTGCCTGTGCTGCCTGGCTGCCCTGGCAGTGGAGATGGGAGGCTCACATTGCAGCAATGGAAAGCAAGCTGGAGGAAGGCCACTGGGCAGTCGGTTCCCACCATGGTGCGGAAAGTGGTGACGTCCAGGCCAAAATCCTGTGCCAGGAAAAGGAAGAAGAGTGAGGACGAGTCCCCCGGGGTACCACATAGCCCAGGGGACCCAGGGTGTCAGCCTCCCCCACCCGTTGCACTGACTGCATGTCACCCAGGGCTGCAGACCTGGCAGCACCCCAAGTTGGGTCAAGGCTGGGGGATGCTGGGACATGGATCTCTCCTGCTNGAGGGGGGGTCCGAGGGACGGCTGAGTACAGCCCCACTCCCCAGGGGGCCTCAGCACTAGGACTGTGCCTCTGGCAGCTTCAGGCTGGGCTCTGCCAGCACTGGCCTCGGGGCTTTTTGGTGGCAGCCCCGGTTGTGGCAGAGGAGGCTGTTGGCCTCGCAGTTGAGGTTTTGGTAGTGGGGCGGGCTGGGTGTTGGCCAGTGGCAGACAGAGGCCAAGCTGAAGCTGAAGGGACCTAGGCAGCAGCCAGGGCAGGGCAGCACTTCATTCTGCTCCAGCATGGTGCTGGAGCCATGCCCAGTCAGCATGGCTGCGTCCTCTGTCCGCTCCAGTGCTGCCACGCAGGGTATGCTGAGCTTGGAGAAGCTGTGCTCCAGCCCACTGCTCCAAGCCAGGGGTTTGCTCACCACCATGTGGTTGTTGTTGAAGAGGAGCCCGTTGGGGGCTCGTGGATCTGGCTGCCAGGTTTGGGTGCCCAAGGCTGCCGTGCAGATGAAGTTGCTGTTGGAGGGTGGCAGGGGGGGTTGTGGCAGCTTGGGGCTGTTGGGGCCGCAGTCCATCCACTGCTCT
>VZTL01004361.1:0-30120 GCA_013400535.1 Scopus umbretta
GCTTTGCAGCCATAGGGCAGGACAATACTTTATAATTTGGAATTTCTTCTTTCATTTAATTTCTTCTTCATTCTGTCTTATTCTCTCACATGCTATAATTGCTTGCTTTTAAGAATGAACCAACTTCACTATAGGAGTTATTTTTTCCATCACGAACGACAGGCAAATAGTACAGCAATTGTCTTAGACTACACATATGAAACAGCGCACAATAGCACCCTTTCCTGAAAATTTTATTTAATTATCCTAGAAAAAATAAAATATCAATTTAATACTATCAAGTTCTGTAAAAAATAAAAATGCTGTCAACTAGTTAATTTTCTAGTTCTGTAGAAAAATATTTATAATTTGATCTTCCAGTTATTAAAATAGAAAGACTTTTCCATACCATTTGTGTTAAAAACATGTTCAACCTTGGGTAGTTTTTAACTGATACAAGAAGGACACGCTATTCCTTTTTACTTGTACAGAAACATATTAATGATCTCCCTAGCCTAAACAATCTACATGGTTACCATGAATACCTTAAAACATAATAGCAATAAGACATTATTTATCAATGTTAAATGATTTCTGTATATTGTCATAAATGTATCAGACAAAGATTTCTTCACTTAGGCAATAGGAATATGATAATAAAGCATGAATGTTATTTCTGGAAAAACATGCTGAAAGAAAAGTCAACAACCATTCTGTCTGACTAATAACATAGAACACAGATGTGCCCAGTCAAGTGAAAGTCCATCTCTGATATACATGTAGCAGAAGTTATGATAGAAATGAAGGAGGGAGAATATATCTGATTCTTTTTAATCACTGTATGTATCTTGTGAAAATCACAAGCATCTTATCTTTCTGCATTTCTTAAGAATTAATGACCAGTTGGTATTAACAGGCCTCATATTCACAGCAGATCATTAATTCTTTCCATCATTTATTATTCTTCAGGAAATGCACTGAATTGTGATCATTACTGCTTGATTCATATAATATCTGACATTATTAAAAGCTCTTGCACATACAGCTCTAAACCCTCATAGAATTCTCAAAATCTCTCTCTCTTCTGCAATTTACTCAATAATCAGAGTCCTGCTAGTCAGTATAATGAAGCAGTTGCTCTGCCGAGCTCTTGGAATAGCTTAGCATCAGGTTTCCCGAATATTGCTGGTGTGAAAGCTACTGTATTTTAGTTGTTGGGACAATTATATTGTCTATTTGTTAGATGTATTCAGCCTTTTTGTAGTAGTTAAGCAAGTGACTAGGTTGTTATGCACACTGTAGCTGCAAATATAGAATCATTCAGTAGTCAGAGATTCAAAACAGTTAAAATAGAAAGAATGTGAAACATTGCATTTAGTAATAAAAATCCTTGTGTTAGTTTGTAAAACAGCAAAACAGTTAGATAGTCATGTGTCTTTCTGAACAATAGTGGCAATTAAATAGAATGAGAAAGGTTATTTATTGCTTTGCAGCTTAACTAGAAAAATAAGAAGAATTAAAAAATAATAAATATAGATAATTACAGAAATACTGTACACTAGAAATGCTGGTAGTACTAGAAAAATGTGTTGGAGAAGTTTATTTTTAAATATTTTCACAAGTTATTTTAGACAGCCCTCATGGAAATAACTTACAAAGGTAAAAGAAACTACCAATCTATAGAAATAGAATATGATCCCATAAAAATGATTCAAAAAATTATGGCAGTTACTAAAAGAATTATTTCTTTTCTATTATGGTTTTATTTGTCCCATAGAATTCTACAACCAGCATATAATCCCTATTAAAAACTAGAGGCTTGTTCAGACAAGGGGTATTTAGTTCAGCAGGAACCTTCCATGAAGATAATACTAAGACATTTTCTTCAAAAGTAAGTCGTTGTTGCTCCAGCATTCACTTTGAGGTTCTAAGTGCAATCAAAAAACATTTGCATTTTATTATGAACTTTGATAGCAGCAAAATCAAGTCTTAGATCTGGAAGTTAGCTGATAGCTGCTCTGTAACTGATGCAGAAGTGTTCACCTTCTTTTATTTGTTGGTGCTTCCCATCTTTCAGAGGAAAAAAAGAACTCAGAAATATCTTTGCCATCTTCCCAGAGACTTCATAAGAACTACATTATAAAATGTCGTAAAATTAATGCTGCTTGAAGGAGAAAAATTGAAAGACATGATGAAGCTTCATTGCCCAGGATTTTTAAGCATTTTGTACTTTGGGCATAACAGAAAAAAATTTTACTTAAGGAACAGTCCTGCACCATCACAGTAATAGCAACTGAATCATTTCAACAGATCCCTCATCTATATCACTGAGTTATTTGATTCCGGCTTGTTCTTCCCAGCTGACACGGAAGAAAAACTATTTCTCTGGAGGTTTCAGCAGAGAACCCAGTGCTGCAGGACCGACTGCAGCTGGAGCCAGCTGGAAGCTGAGTCCTGGGTCCACAATCCATATTCCCTCCCCTGTACAGTTCACTCCTCCCAGTTTTTTTCTGCCTGGCTGCATCAGGCACACCCAGCTAGGACACCACCCAGAAGGACCTCATTTGGCCTACCTTTGCTCCCAGAGATGAAGGGGGTGGTGGGGAGGAAGCTTTTCCATTTTTTGTCTCCATATGTTCTGAGAACCAGAGGTTTTTCTTTGATTCCTCAGCAGAAGAATATGGCACTGCCCCTGACATAACGCTGCGGCACGAGTCACAAGTCTAGTGTTAGGGATGATCTCAGAGGCTAGTGCTGAATTATAATTTCATATTATCTAAGGATCATTCCTCTATAATGTAACTCAACAAGTGTCATTGTGGTCTTAATTCTGTGCTTTCCGGAGAAAGTCCAAAACACACATTGTAAAATATTGTGTTGTATTGTTTTAAAGCATTGGTCAGTTAAGCATAAATGGATATTCTAGTTAACGCTTTAAGTGAGAATATATGTATAAACCACTTTTTGGCTTCTCACTAAGTTCCTGCAGAATTAGAATGCTTATAGTTCCATATTCATACTGTCCTGGCATTTATATGAATTTTCATCTTTCCCCTCTGTATACCTTAATCTCTAGAGTTACCTAATTTTGTGGAACTTCTGAGATTACATTTACCACTGGAGAAGAAAACTAAAATAATGACCATTTGTAAAAGAGTCAGTGATAAAATAAATTATGTCTCCTTGTAAACATATATATTTTTCTCCTCCTTACAGTGCTCCCTTTTCTCCACTGTATTTCCCCACATTCTACCTTTTTCTGCTCAATCACCTTAAATTTATTGTGGTCTCTGCAATTTCCCTTTTGAAGTGCAGAATCCCTAGAGAACTGCTGAGCAATTTAATTCAGGATAGCTTCATTTCACTAAAAGTGAAATATCACTACTGATACTTAATAAGGGTAGAAGTATACGTGGGAGTAGCAGCATCTCACAAGAATACAAAATTATTAACTAAGCTTCTTAATGCTATAAAACTTAAGATAAAAAAAAAAAAAGCTTGTAAATCATTTGAGTGTATTTTTCTAAGGCTGTATTCACCCAAGAAGCTGATGCCACTAACTGAAGTCTACTGAACTTCTGATTTAGACTATGCATGTGATTACTTTTTGTGGGCAGGCACCTAAGATAAAGAACAGATATGTAGTTTGGAACAAAAATGGAGCAAATTGTCAAATTAGCTTTTAAAAATATATCACATATAGGGGTTGCCTGCTGATGAATTAAAAATGCCTTCAGAAGTCTAGTAAAAATGTGTTAGGTTATTAGTGTAGTTCAGGCTAATAGCAGATTAATCAGCTGTTACATTTTTGTAATAATATTTCATCTTTAATTTTAGATGTTGGGCCACATATTGTAATCATGCACCTTTGCTCTGTGAGGATACAGTACCTAAAGCGTATTATGTGGAGATGTCCCTGAACACTTCTCAAATGGTTACGTCAAATGGTAATATTTTAAATGCTAAAGTAGAACCTCCATGGCTGTTGTTTGTTATATTGTCCTGTCTCTTTGATGAGCCTCTCTGGTGTATATCCAAAATTTGCTGTGCGTAGATACAGTGAAATGTCACTCGGCAAGGTATTTTGATTGAGTATTTTAAGGTCTGTTAAACTCTGGATATTGTGTTTTCATGCTTCTCTAATTTTAAAAACATTTTTCTGATGGGTCTTCCCATCCTTTCGGTGTCACAACATTACATGACTCTCCAAATCAAGCTTTGTTAATTCCCTGTTCAGAAAGCTTTTCCATAAGCAGTACTGAAAATTACTTTTTTTTATAAGACCAAGACAAGTTTGAGGTTTGAATGACTGTTACAGCCTCTTCTTTTTTCATGGTCTCTTTCACACTTTTAATTTGTTTGTTTGGTGTTTTATATATACATGGGAACTGTATTGAAAAAATCCAAATTCAAGATTTCTTGTAGGGGGAAAGAACTTTTTTTTTTTTTTTCCAAAAGGTTTATCAAAGCCTGAACCATTTCTAGTGTCCCAGACTGATAAACTAGAGAAATTTATACACTCATTTCCCATACAGACTTAATGTAGATAAGCTTATCAATGAAAACCTGAACAAGAATCTTAATATCTCTTCTGTGACTGATACAGGTTCTTCCAACTTTTCCTGTCCATCCTTCTCTGAGCACAATTTTAGAATACAAACAGGAGATGAAGCATTGCAGCTCCTTCCTCTTTTTCAGTTCTTCCACAGCCTCTGATAATTTAAAATTCAGTTTTAAGACTTGACCCTTCCTCTGGTTGATACATTCCTTCCACCTCACAAAATCCCCCATGATGGCCCTGTAACTCAATTTCACTTTTCCTCCACCTTTTTTAAAACAAACAAACAAACAAACAAAAACCTGCAAAAAACCAAGCTAATTAAACTGCTGTGTTCCAAGGATAAGTTTGCGCTTTGACAAATTTGTAAGGTCAACATTTAAAAAACAGCTCTTAAAAGTAATGTAAGTTTGTTGGGGTTTTTTTTAGTTATTTGCACCTGCAATTTTCCAGGCACAATTACTCCTGGATACAAACAATATAGCTTAACAGCTAGGCTTGAAATTCAGGAGACTTGTTGGGACCTGTTTGAAACGCTGGCACATAATATCTTCTCCTTTCATAATGGTTACTTCACTACAAGTAGTTAACTCATTACTTTGTAAAGCACTTCAAGGTACTCTGAATATGAGAGGTGTCCTACAAACATAAATTACAATGTATTCTCTTCTGATCTTTTCTCTTTCTTTTTTATTCTCTTTTAGCCTATCCACTTGATAATTATCTGTCTGAGAAGATCTTCATAATTACAAAGCATTTCAGGTTTTGCACTGCATTCTGCAAAAATGTGGAATGTCTATGGAAGCTGTAGAGTAATAACTCAGAAAGAAGTCATTGTGAAAGTGTATTAGACCTTTATATTATTTTTTTTCTTTGGCTGATGCTTTATTTTCTAGCACATCAGATGTTTTAAAAATGTTTTCTGGGTGGAGAACAAATTAATTTCTTGTACTTCAAATGCATATAGCTCTGTGATACTGATAGAAGGCAAGACGAACTGTTGCTTCTGCCAAAACAAATATTTGAGTCATAAATGCTTCAGGTTATGCTCTGTTGCTTTTTCTTGAAAGGAGGACATGAATTTTATCAAATATAAATTTTCCTCTATTATCATTCTGTTCTACTTCAAGAAAATCTGTTTTTCCCCTCTATGTATGATTCATTTTCCAAAGCTTTAATGCATACTTTTGTCAAGTGTGTATATGAAGATGGAAAGCTAAACAAACTGCAAAAGGAATGGATTTGTGTATTAAAGTTCCGGAATATGAAAATGAGAATTGCCTTCATTTAAAGGCAAATAGTTCGTGTTTTGCCTCCCAGTCTTACACCTTATCCATGCCTTTTAAATATAAATGATACATTCATAGTCAGCAACAAGTTATCCAGCATTCTGCAGAACTGAAAATTCTGTGTGAAATTCTGTTCTTTCCTGAAATATAGCAGGTCAAGCTAGAGGACTGTGACTTCTTTCTGATCTTAAACATCTGGGAGGAGCTGTGTGGATATAGATATAGATATAGATATAGATATATAGACACAGCCATATATATTTGTTTATATGTATACCTCATACATTTTGTCACTTTCTTCCTCAGCAAGCTAAGCGTCTTGGAAGATAAACTCTACTAATTTATGTATCTGTATTTCCCTGAAGTGGGCAGGAAAAGGTAAACTAGTTTCAAGAGGAGACTGTAGCAAAACAGCTGCTTCTTACCACTGTCCCTGGACCTACTCCACCACTTGCAAACTGCTCATTGTTCCAACAGGAGGAATTTGGGGATATGTATACTCATTGGTTGTTGGAAATAAATGTCCAAGCGTGCAACTGAGTATATGTTTTAATTCCTGACCAGCTCACTTTACAGCTATGCTGTTTATTGACAAGAGTAAAGCCTAGAGAATTTTGGCTCCCCAGTAATTAATAGTTTATAAGTAAGTATTCACAGAAGGTGGTTTTGTTTAACATGCATGATTTTTTTACAAGTAAAGAAAGAAACTACACAAGGCTCCTTCTCTTCTGTCTTGGCTCTTCCAAATAAAGTTTTAAGCTCCATTAGTAGAAGAATCAGTTTTTCTGTAGAGGAGGTTCAGGTCACACTCACAACTGTATTTTTGTAACTGCGAAAAACACAGTTTATTTACACTTTTATCTAGGGTAATTTGTATTCACAGATACTTCTATGGGAATTTCAGATATTTATATAACAAAGAAAAATGAGAGATGTATAAAAGTTACATTTCTTTTTTAAAATCACTTTTATGTTCACTTATGTACAGTAATCACCCAGAATATTTTGCTTACTGCATGTCTACCAAAAAGAAGTGGAAAATTCAATGATACTTACTCTGTGAGCTCTTTTGCATATTAATTGTGTGGAAAAGTGTGGAAATTAGTCATCTGCCATTCTCTAAGATTTAAGTTAATAATAGATTTAATAGATTCACTGAATAATTGATGATTTGTACCTATGAATACACTGTTCAGAATATAATGTTCTTTGCACTCTGGACACATTATGTCAGCTTTAGCACAGTGTAGTGGTTTAACCTGGCAAGCAGCTAAACACCACACAGACGCTCTCTCACTCTTTCCCTCCCCAGTGGGATGGGGAAGAGAATCGAAAAAAAAAAACAAGTAAAATTAGTGGGTAGAGATAAAGGCAGTTTGATAGGACAGAAAAAGAAGGGAAAATAATAACAAGAACAAGAACAATTAATAATAATAATATACAAAACAAGTGATGCACAATGCAATTGCTGACCATCTGCTGACCGATGCCCAGCCAGTTGCCCCCCAGCCAACTCCCCCCAGTTTCTATACTGAGCTTGACATCAGGTGGTATGGAATAGCCCTGAGGCTAATTGGGATCAGCTGTCCTGCCTGCATTCCCTCCCAGCTTCTTGTGCCCCTGGCAGAGCACAGGAAGCTAAAAAGTCCTTGACTAGTGTAAACACTACTGAGCTACAACTAAAAACATCAGTGTGTTATCAACATTATTAAATCCAAACCACAGCACTATGCCAGCTACTAGAAATTTAACTTTCTAGTTAAGAAAAAGAAAGAAATTTAGAAAATTAACTCTATCCCAGCTGAAACCAGGACACACAGAAATAGATATATAGAGTTAAATATTTTCAACTATTTTGGTCAGTATTAAAGCATACATATCACTTTTTTCTTGAACTGCAAAAATAGTTTAAATATTTTCATAGAATTACCTTTGTTTCTGTCTTTTTTAATATTGACAAAATAAATAGTTAAGCACAATAAGACAGAGAAAAAACAATCACAAATTCTTCAAGCTAATGAATTCATTCTTGTTTCTTTCAGCTCTCATGTCTCATTGTCTATATTCTACCAGAGAATACAGAAAAATATTGAGCATGTTGCAAAAATCCCACAAGAGGCATTCTGAAAAGTGAAAGTGTAAAAACCATCCCTTTGTCAACCCAAAATAATATTACCTAATAAAAGCATGCAACCATTTTAGCTGGTCACAAAAGATCCTAATTTTTATTACGGAGAATACAAGTGCTTATGAACTTCATTTTAAAAATTGAAAAGGCACAACTGACATACCAATAATTGAAAGAACTTGAAGAGAATATTTTATATTGCTGTTATATTGTACAGGTTGAAAGTAATGAGGACATCAATCCTGCAAATGTGACTTCATTTCTCAGGGCCACTGTCACCAGCATTAGCCTAAACTTATTACAGTCTTCGCTAGTATGTCAGTTACTCGTTTTTTCAGCCTGAGGTTTTCCCTTTTAAGGGAAGGAAGCTGATCTGCAGAAATCAAGACAAGTGTTATTTTTCGCAATCAAAGCCACAGGATTATTCCACATGGTCTTGTGGTGAACAGTACTTTTTAATAAGTCAATTATTTTACACAAAAATGAACATTTTGTGAACCCACAGAAAGAACTTAAACATTCTGTTTCAGTGAATTCATTAGAATAAGGTGGGATGGTAGTGAGTATACTTTTAGCAAGGAGTTTTCTCTTGCCTATTAATTTCCAAGATAATTGTAGAGAAGCTCAGACATGCTCTAGAGCCTCACTCTAAATCAAATCACTCTAAATCAAAGCACCATTATTTTCTTTTCCTCAAAAGACCATAGCCTAAGAATAATGAGAGACTCTGTAGATGCCTCTATACCTGTCTCTAGTTTGATCCTTTAAGGAACAGGAAAGAAGTAATTTTCATATATTAAGCATTCAGCAATCACAATAAGACCAATATTCCAATTGCAATAGGAGCTATAAAAGAAGACTTTTGCTAAAAAAAAAAATAAATCATAATTCAATAAAACTGCAGCAAAAGTACTGCAAAAAAGCAGTATAAGAAAGGAAAGGAAGTCAAGTTAAGAGCAATAAGATCATGAAGTTGTTTAGACTTTCAGTTTAGAAAATTTAGGATTTGTCAGCTGAGGTTGAATATGGAACCTTGAACACCAGATCACAAGCTGCTACCATATGACCTGAAGGACTGATGTTTTCAGTTCTTACAGCTTAGATATTACTATTCTTTCTTTGTAGCCAGTAAAAGTGATTATGATCTACTGATTATAAATAACCCTGTTAAAATTACACCTGAAGGAACAAAAGAATAGTTGCTTGATTGTCAAAAAGATAAAATCATTAGTAAAATATCCAAAGGAATGAAAGAGAATAGAGTAATAAGTCAGAAGCAATGTATCTGTCTCTTGATCTCTGTACATGGCTTCCTTCCACCCTTCCTTCCTTCCATGTCTTCCAATTGTTTAATAAAAGCCTTGAGAAAGGAGGTCAAACTTCTGTATTTAATACTAATACTGTCCACCTAGCATGTTATCGTACTGATATGCTTTTAGATCTCTTTCTCAATAGATAAAGTTATTATTTAGAAGCTATATACTAGAGATTCAGTTAATTGCTTTTATCCCTTGCACATGCAGTAGATGCTTTTTCCTTGCATGCAGGGAAAGTGGACAGAAATCCCCTTAGGCATTAAAATCAAAGAGAAAATCCATTCTGCTTCTCAGGTAATTAGCCTGAAGAAAATCTCCAGTCAGGTTAACTGATCTGAAGGCTTTCTTTAGGTTAAATCATACTGCTGTCATGCAAATGGTTCACTCATCTAGCAAAAAATTATGTAGGCATTGGAGGAAGGGAGCTGATCAAGAGAACAGATGATGTTTCTGATTGTCATGTATCTAAACCACATCACAGGAAAGTTAGTTATTATGTCTGAAAAGTAAAGAAGTTTAAGCAAAGACTACATACTATAAAAAAGAACCATGCTCCAAGAAAAACAATTTCTATGTCTATGGTCAATGGGTCTGATCTGCAAAGCATTGCATAGAACAGAATACTAGCAATGAAGTATAGATTTCTTAATCTTCACATTATTACAGTCCTCAAGAAACAGCTGAGGACACAACTGAAATATGCCTCTGAGTGTTGATTTGCTCTTCCAAGTAGCTGTGGTTTGAAAAACTGACTTAGACCAGTGGTTCATTCAAAAATGCTTCATTTTCAGAAGCATTCCAGCCTGAAGAGGTGAACCACATCGCAGAATGTTATTGTTATGTTCTCCTTCCCCATCACGTTTATCACTAGTGTAATGTCTCTGGAATCGTCTAGCTAGGTAGTGTTAGAGACATGAACGTTATTTCAGATGGAAAGAGGAACTGATGGTGGATTTAAATCATCGTTTTCATTTACAGAAACTGGACTAAGTCTTATTCTTCGGATATAGGATTATCAAAACATGAAGGATAGTCCTTTTGCTTACAGTTCCATCTGCCCTCAGCTTCGAATGTGTGTTATTAGAGTCCTTGTCAGGGCCATGCTCCCAGAGCTTTTTCAGGCTACAGCTTGTGATTGTTTGCCACCTTGTCTCAGTTTCTCTGTTCTTTCCTGCTCCTTTCACACCACAAAATTTTTCACAAAAATAACTAACAGCAGTCATTGCCCAGCCTGCTTTTGTGTTTTTTAGGGGGGGAACATGCTTGACCTTCAGTAGGAGAAGACCATAATTTCTAGAAACACTAACCATTGCCTACAAATTCTTTAAAGGAACTGTGGTGATCATACCTTCTCGGTTAAATGACTTTTAAACTAATTCAACAAACTAGGTGTTGGCATCGTTATTTTCACTTACACTTTGGTTTTGCTGCTTCAGTTTCTTGAAAGAAGCAAAAGATGAAGCTACAAGTGGTGTATAGTCTTTCTTAATAAAAAAAACCCAAACAAAAACAAAAACAAAAACAAACCAAGAAATTTTGTACCGTGTTTTATATACAAGCCTATCATGAATAAAGGAGCATTTCATTTTTCATACTAAAGAAAGAATAAACATTTTTCCTAATTTTAAGAATGTAGATCTTGAACCTCAGCTTTCTTTAATATATTTGATCATATTTTCACCAAACATCTTGTTTTTCTCAACAATAATCAGCTTGTATGATTATATATGGGAATTAAGTGAAAATGTTTCTAAATTAACCAATCTACACCAAAATTGCATATGAGCCTTCTCATAAGGCTTTATATACAAAAAAAATTAAAGGTCAGTTCAGTCCATAATTCTTATAAAAGGCATCAAAGTTTTCCATGTTCAGATTTTACTTTTCAGCAAAACACATCAGTCTTCACTGGATTGTAATTCATTACAAATAAAAAGCTAATCTGCAAGTAGGTGATAATGAGATTGATTCATGAAGCATTTGGATCAATTTTTGGATTTTGAATGGCTCCAGCTGACATGAAGAAGTCCTTCTCTTCAAAGGACTGTGCTAGGATCACTAAATACTTTCCTTTTCATATGTTTTATATGTGAAAACCAAGACAATCTCCTTACTTTCAGGACAAAAATATGGGCCATGGAGTCTGCCTTTGCTGAAGAACCTTTACAATACTGAATTATATCACATCTGATAATTATAAAGAAGTGTCTGATATACTTCTTGTTTACATCAATGCCATCAATTTGACAAGAACATTCCCTATTTGTTTTAAATTATTTGATTTGAAATGGTTATAACCCTCTGTTAAAACTGAGCCAAATTAAAAATCATTTCTTTCCAACTGTGCCTTAGCATTCATAAAATTCAAGGAAAGATATTCTTGCTATAAGCTTTTACTGAGGGAATAAAAATTTAAAATAAAGTCAATGCCAAATACGATTGCACAAAGCATAGGTCAATATAAGTCTTACCATTTTTGTCTAATTTATAATTGAGTATCCTCTAAAAGCTTTGTTCTGTCATGAAGTATTTTTACAGTGAAGTTTCACTGGGGCTTTTGATAGTTTATGACCTTCTAAATACTGTGAAAGCATTATAAACAATATGTCGTATACACACATTGAAAATAACTAGGAAGGATCACCTACTTTATCATTCAACCCCGAGGCAGCTGGAAATTGTACAGATTGAAGAAAAAAGCTGAGCGTATGGAAGCAAATGAATCTCCATCTAACTACAGAAATATAATTTTTCATAACCTTCATTAGAAATCACTTCTGCATGGAATTCTGAAGGGCTCAGCACTGACAAGTATTTGTGTGGGTTTCTGTGACTAAGGAAAACAAATTATTAATCTTAATGAAATACCTGATAACTTTTTGAAACAGAACCTAAAGAAAAGCACCTGTCATTTTACAAAACCATATCAAAGCCTGCGTGATTCAGACAATGAATTTGCTCTTATTTGCTTAAGTGCCACACCAGAAGCTTCAAGGCCACACAGATTTGGACAAAATGCCAAAGATTTTTGGATTAATCAAGCTATAGCATACATCTAGAGAGGAAGGAAGAATTTCTGACATATTTGCCAGTTGTTTGGATGGGAACTGGGAGAAGAAGTTGCACAAGAAGTCCAGACTTTCCATTTCGGTAAACATTCAGGTGTTACAATACACAGGACACTGTTCCATGTGTCAGATGAAGCAACAGGTAATTTGCTTTTTACAAGTGTGTGCTCCATCTGAACCACAGACTAAGGTTAAATGAGCACTTCATTTTTTTGTGCTATGACTAAACAGGTTAACTGATTTATAATAAATACGTTGTTTGATTGCTTTGTTTTGAACTCATTTGCTTGCCAGGTTTAGTTTTTTTGTTTGTTTGTGTTGTTTTTTTTTTTTTTTGCTTTGCTTCTTGGAAAAATGCTAGATAGCTTGAGTTCAGGCAGAAGATTCTGGTTCAGAAATTTTTTGGGAACTGTAATATGGTAGCTTCAATGCAACTTTTCATAAGATTATAAGTCATATTTTTCAGTCTTCATTGGGGTGCCCTGAGAAAATTTCTGTTTTGTTATTTGATTCTTCCCTGTGAATAACTGTACTTATTCAAAACATGCACTCCTTCTCAACTGAGTAACTTCAAAAACTTTTGAGGATTTGTGGATTTGCAATTTCACTGATTATAAGGGCACTAGTACTCCTCCTCTAACTTTATTTCTGGCATTTTTTTTTTTTATCCTTGGTAAAGGTTTCTGACCACTGGGGTTTTGTTTTTCAGTCAGCCACTGAAAAATATTTTAGAAAGAGATTGTTTACAACTGTTAGTATATATTATTAACAGGCAGCAGAAATGGGTTGACATTCTCATGAAGTTCAATATCCAATGATATCTATTAAATTCTGCAAAAGGAAATGCAAAGTCCTGCACCTGGGGCAGAATAACTGCAGGCACCAACACAGGATGGGGGCCATCAGTCTGGAAAGCAGCTCTGCAAAGAAGGGCCTGGGGGTCCTGGTGGACAACAAGTTGAACATGAGCCAGCAATGTGCCCTTGCAGAGAAGGTCAGGAGCATCCTGGGCGGCGTTACGAAGAACATCATCAGCTCAAGGTTGAGGGAGGTGATCCTTCCCCTCTACTCAACACTGGTGAGACACATCTAGAGTTCTGGATCCCACATCGGGCTCCCCAGTACAAGAAGAACATGGACTTACTGGAATGAGTCCAGCAAAGGGCCAAGAAGATGGTTAAGAGATCTGTCATATGAGGACAGGCTGAAAGAGCTGGGACTGTTCAGCCTGGAGAAAAGGCGGCTCAGGGGTTTTTACCTTTGTTTATCTGATGGGCAGCAATAAAGGGAACAGTAATATAGATAATAAAATAACAGACTTTTCTCAGTGGTACCCAGTGAAAGGACAAGAGGCAATGGGTACAAAGTGGAATACAGGATATTCTATCTAAAGATAAGAAAGAAATAAGACATTTTTTCCAGTGGGGACAGTTGAATACTTGAACAGGTTGCCCAGGGAAGTTGTAGAGTCTCTGTCCTTGGAGGTATTAAAAATGCAGAGCCATGAACAATCTGTTGTAGCTGACCATTCTTTGAACAGGGTGTTCAAATAAGTGGTCTTGAGAGGTACCTTCCAACCTTGACCATCATTCTGTGATCATACAAGCAGAGTGACTTTTGTCAGTATAATGCATTATTGCTTTCTGCTATCTTAAATAGTTAAGGCTTATGTGAATACCTGATTCCATACCAAGGAATTAATTTTATTAAGTAATATTATTAATTACATCAGTAAACAGAAGAACTACACTAGACATGACTTTATCACCTAGGCATGTCATGTAGCTGTGTTTAATACCCAATAATTAGAATTGGTTGAAATATTTTGCTAAAATTTTCTATTTCACTGAGGCCAGCCAGTCCTCAGAAACATAATTTTGAAAAAGCATTTGCTGGGCAATCTTCATCTGGGAAGGCTAGAAAAAAGGAAAGCAGGGAGAAAAAAGCAAGAGGTATGATTAAAATTGCTAAGATTTTAATAGGAAAAAAATCAAATATAGAACCACACAGAAAGAGAGACAACATAGTTAGTGGTCTGTAGAGAAGATGGCCAATAGGAACACTCTGGTTTGGTGTGATTTTTGGATGAAAAAATGTTCTTACACAAGCAGAAACTTTTATCTCAACATGCAAGCTTCTTACCCACCAAACTAAAACAAATATTTGTTTCTCCTTTGTTATACATCAGTTTTTATAAAATTCTAGACCACATGTTTGAATTCCAATACAGAATTAAAGAAATTTCAGCACTGCAGCATTTGTAATCTTGCCAGCGTAATCACTTTTGATTTGCTAGTAATTCATATTTGAAAGAAAGTAAAAATAAATTTAAAAAATAATAATAAGACTTCTATGCGATCTTTATTTATAAACTTGCATGTAAAGAAGCTTTGGGCCAACATCTCTAAGCCATGAAGATGAACAAGTAAAGGCATGATTCCTAGGTCAGAACAGTACGCAAAAAGCAGTTTGAGGGCATATATGCGTATTTACATAATTAGATATGAGTTAGACTGAGATAACCATGCTGTAATTATACATACAGAAGAAATGTTTGCTGCAGAAAAGCAAAAAGCTATGTTGTGTATCCAGTACAGAGGTTGTTATGATAATAACTTAATGAAATAATTGCTATAATGTCAAGCTCTTACATATCACCTTTTGTCACTTGATATTGAAGTGACTTACAAGAAGGCTGAGTTATTTTCCCTTTTCATTCAATAATCTACTGCTGATGCTAAGGAAAAAACATAGGATGTGCTGTGCAGTTGGTAAGTGGATGCTTCAGGTGAACTCCTCCATGCACTACCATACCACATAACTGATGCTGTCCTTTTTTCCTTATGCAGCAACAAAAGAATCTTAATTCTTTCATAATGAGCTGAAAATATCAGAGAAAACTGAAAAAGGTGGTGTGACCACTAAGCAAAGCACTAAATGCAGACTTTTGCTTCTGATGCTGTGAAATAACCCAGTTTAGCATTTAGATCTCTCCAGCTTATCAGAGTTGATGAAACAGAGTTAATGCAAACAGGTTTCATCACTGCACAAGTTACTTATTTGGAGAACAGATTCATTCTTCAATGGCAAATTACTTCATTTGTGATTCTCCAAGTTCTATTCATTCTATTTAAATTTGCAAGCCCAGATTTAAAGTAATTATCTCTGGATCTTAATGGTATATTTTTTTTTAGATTTTTATGGAATACTTTATTGCCACAGTATATTTATATGTGCAAAAGTATAAATGGGTTCAGAAAGATAGGTTGATTGTTCGCTACTAAATGCAGTGATCTAGAAGCAACCATTTGAGTCAGGAAGTCTCTGCCCCACCTATTGCCAGAAAACAAGAAAGTAAACAAGGAAACAGTGTATTTAGTTACCCTGTATCTTATAGTCCATTCCTATTACTGACCATTACTGTCTAAAGCAGAATTACTGACCTGATCCAGCACAGAAGTTCTTATGTCATGTTTAAAAAAAAAAAAAAAAGAGATTACCTGTCCTCTTTTTTTTCCCATCTTCTTGCAGTCAGACTTCTAACTGAGGCAGTTTACCACAGGGCTTGCAGCCAATGTTCTGGATGTAGCAGGCTATAACATCTACTGTTTATGCAATCCAACCTTGTTTAGCCTACACTTCACAAAGTGAATTCTAAATTTTAACAAAGTTAAGAAGACGGTATATGCTAATTAGGAGAGAGGGTTTTTTTTTTTTTTTAAATTATTCATTCCTGCCAGCTCTGTTTTGTTCCTTCAATTACAAAATTCCTCTCTCCTGGAGAACTGGAATTCCCCTCAGTTAGAAAGGCACTTTCAAGAATACCAAAAGCAAAAAAAATTACTTGCTTTTGAGGTATGCAATAGCAAATGCCAGATGTAAAGCTATGTGTTTGGTCTAGTACGTGACTGATTAATGAAATGTCCTTATATTTTATTAAAGTAATCAAGTAGAAACCCTGAAACTGAGTCTTTGCATTTCAAAAGATCATAACAAACAGTCTTTGAACTCAGGAGAAACAAGTAATGCTAGTGGTGTTTTATCCATACACATGATGGTCTGGGGATATAAGCAAGGCAAGGTTTGGAGGGAAAGGTAATCTTTGAAAAGATGAACTATTATAGTTGGAGGAAAATAAAACAAGCCTTCTTTCCCACAAAAATTTCATTAGCTATTATTTGGAATATATTACTGGAGGTTTAACTGGCATGGAAAGACAGGATTTTTGGAATTTCAGCATTTTTAAATTAGCTGCTCTATTATGAGACTTCCTGTTGAGAGAAGGGTGAAGATGTCTACATGAAGAAAAATTACAGTCTGGCGTAATATTAAAATCCATGTTAGTGTAGTGTAACCTTGGAAAACCTTTAAGAATTTATATTTTTTTATATACTTTTCCAGAATTTATAAAATTTAAGAGGAATTTTTTTTTTCTGTTTTTAATTTATTTATTTTTATTATAGAAGAGACTTTCCGTGAACAGTTCCCTGCTTTAGGAATTACCTATTATAGGATCTTAGGATCGCAGGATAAGCCACTTCAAAAGGGACCTCAGAAGATCTTTAATCCAGCCTCCTGCTCCACATGGGGTCAGCTATAAAATCAGAATGGGTTGCCAGGTCTTGAAAACCTCCAAGTATGGATATTGCACTACTTCTGGGCAACCTCTTCAGCTGTCTGACTATCTCATAACAAAAAAAGGTATTCTTTATATCCAATGTGAATGTCATTTCAATGTTCATTGCCTCTTGTCTTCCCATCATACAACATTGTGAAGAGCCTGACTCCATCTTCTTGATAACCTCCTCATAGGCATGGACAGGCTGCTATTATGTTCCCCTCTGAGATCTTCTCTTCTCCAGGCTGGGCAAGCCTTGAAGCCAATGGTAATTTTACCTTAGATTTTTATGAATAGTAATATCACTGGGAAGTGTTTCTCCTGGAAAATAATTTGATTGTTCTCATATGGTGCCATTTAAAACATAGTAGCCAGAGTGTGGGACAAACTGTCAAAGACTGTCTAAAATTTAAGAGAAACAAATAAGTAAGTTGTACCATAATCAATCTTTGGTATAGCAGCTGACAAAATGACCTGTTTTTACCTAAGCCTAATATTTATCTAATTTTGTATCTACTTGCTTCTGGCTCTCATGGTCTGAATGCTCTTCCAGAGACAATAGTTCCATGGATTTCTATAATATGTACTAATGTAGGATAGGAACTTCTAACAGTTTCACTGTCCTTAAAACTCTTTAAAAGCCTGAGAAAATGAAAATTTGTGAATCAATGTATCCATGTCTGATTTACGTATACTATAGCATATGGGAAAAATTCTGAATGGTGCACTGAAGGTTAAAGAGGGAATTATCTGAGTAAAGGTGTTGGACAAAAGCATAATAAAAGGATCACAAGTGTCACAAGGATACAATTGAAGTCTGGTTTTGGCATTATAATGCCTCACCTCATTGAATGGAGCACATTGCTAGTAAATCAGTTCTGTCTAGAAGACAAATTAGTTTCTTATCCCAAAAATGAGCTAGAAGGAAACTCAGGCAGAAAAGAAAGAGAAAGAAATTAATGTTGCCCCAACTTTTAGTAGATTCAAAATATATTTTTCATTCTTGATCATTATTATTCCCATTAAAAGCAATTATAATACATTCTATTGCAATTTCATAGCACATTGCCAAGCTCCAGCATTTTCATTACCATGGTAAATTGCCAAATACCTAGAAACAGTAATCTGAAAACTGAGGAAAGGAGATGATGAGATATTTGCATTTCAGCTGTTTAGAAACATGCAAAGTGACAGTGTTATATCTTTTGAAGTTGAGAAAGTACCTTTGGAAAAAGCAATTCATTTCCATTTTAAAGATATCATCTGAGTAAGTAGCATCATTACTATGTTATACTTAGGAAAAAAAAAAAAACAAAACAAAACAAAAACAAACAGATAGTCCTGTAGGAGTTATTCTCACTATTCTTTCCTCTGACCTTTTTCCTGTGCTGGTTGTGAAAGGAATTTCTTTCCCAAAGTGACAAATTAATGGCAATAACTTTCATACTTTACACTATACTAAGTGTATGCTGCTTCTTGCTAGATCTCACACACTTGTTATTTCTTTTATCATTATGACACAGGTACCACTTTCTGTTCTAAATGCCAAAAACCTAAACAGAAACAACAGGAATGGAATGAGTGGCAAAAAAATAGATTAATTTTTTAATCTAGAATGTGTTTTACAACTGTTGTTCCAAAGATTCACAATGTTGTTAAGAAATTTGCTTTAGAAGTCACTTTGCAAGTTCAACTAGTCTCTCTATTCTATATAAGAATAGAAAACTTTTCTATGATCTGTCCTCCAGGTAGACAAGTCAATAAGTGGTCAGATGCCTTCTGAGGTAAAATCCATCTCTGGAAGAACTAAGCAAGTAATGACACATACTGTAATAGTAAACAACAATCCTGTCTGGTTAAGAATTAAAAATGTTAATTGTTTTCCACTCTGAGGACTGATCGGATTGTCTGAAAATGCTTCATGATTTCTTCAAATATATTTGTATTCAAATCACAGTTTGTGACTTCTATGCATATTCTATGTGAATAGCATGTACAAATTTGATATCTGAATTTCATATAAACTGAATCCTGGATTAAACTGGGTTTAAAATTAAAAAAAGAAAACTATCTTTTAAAGAAATACATAATATTGTTCCTCTTTTCCAGCTGTCCGAAACACTGCATCACATATTCTCCTCTCTTTTTCCCCCTTCCCCTGTCCTGCCTGGAACTGGAGTTGGGAGATTCAGTTATCTATATATATATGCTTCCTTTGCTAGCATTCTCCTTCTTCTGGCATTAATAAGGACTACCCCTTAGGATCCTATGGCTGCGAGCCAGAGCTCTTACCTGCTCTTGCCTCATTAAGTTCTGTTTTTAAGGAACACCTTAGCGACAGTAAACTAGACTGGACCAGGGTAAGAACTCTCTGTATGTGCTACATACTGAACCAGAACATGAGGATTCTTTCCAAAAAGCTGCAAAAACTCTAGGAAAACCTGTCATAATCTGATAATCCTTCCTTTTATTTGCAATAAAAGCAGAGCAAACAAAGCCCTTCTCTTTCTAGTCCTTGTTCCATATCACTTCCTTTTCCACATTATAATCCCTACAAATGCAGCATTTCCCTTTCAGTCCAGACTAGCAGAATTGCAGACACAGTGCTACAGGTACTGCACTAAGCAGTGTGGTGGGTTGACCCTGGCTGGACACCAGGTGCCCACCAAAGCCACTCTATCACTCCCCTCCTCAGCTGGAGATGGGGGAGAAAATACAACAAAAGGCTCATGGGTTGAGATAAGGACAGGGAGATCACTCACCAATTACTGTCATGGGCAAAACAGACTTGACTTGGGGAAATTAGTTTAATTTAGTACCAGTCAAAGTAGGGTAATGAGAAAATAAAAAATAAATCTTAAAACACCTTCCCTCAACCCCTACCTTCTTCCCAGGCTCAACTTCACTCCCAGGTTCTCTACCTTCTCCCCTGAGTGGCACAGGAGTTTGGGGAATGGGGTTGTGGTCAGATCATCACACGTTGTCTCTGCCACTCCTTCCTCCTCAGAGGAAGAACTCCTCACACTCTTTCCCCACTCCACTGTGGATCCTCCGCAGGGTCACAGCTATCATAGCTGGAAATAATTTCATCCAAAATTATTTATACATAGCTAGAATTAAGCTTTGGCCTCAGCATGTCTGAGGCACTCATTTAATACCTGTTTAGAGCAGCTAATTATTGACAACAAAACAGCAAAATAATGTGGTGTTATTTCCCCAGCTGGAAATATAATTACAATTTGCATTCCTTAAAGTTCTTCAGAATCAAATCAGGATTAGTAGTACTAACCAATTATTATAAATTAAAAGGTTAAAATACATTTCTATTTGCGATCATGCAAAATTTTCATGTTTTGGAAATTATTATGTTTTATTGTATGTTATCAATTTACTTCACTATATAATACGGTAAAAAGTACCCATCTATAACTCCAGACATAATTTCTCATAAGGACTGAAGTGCTGTTGTAGTTTGGTATCATTTGACTTTTATTCCTTAAAGAATGGAAGAGCTTACTATGGAAGAGAGAATAATATTTTAACCCATGAATTCGTTAAGAGTTCTGATTAATCCAGATAACATTATTTTTCAGAAAAATGGTCCATTTCCTAAAAATCTTGAAGAAGCAATTCACTTTTATAACTCAATAGAGACATTCTTCATTAAAATAAATATTGTTTTAATAAAATATGTGGAAGTGAAGAGGAAAGGGGATCGGTAATGTACAGACAAGCATATAAAAGTGGTAGGAGTGACACGTTTGGAAATACTAAAGGACGTGAATCTCCCATTCAAGGGGAAATTCCATTTTGCAGGAAAGGCCTTGGAAGTCCCAGTGGACAACTAGTTGAACAGGGGCCAGCAATGTGCCCTTGTGGCAAAAAAAACCAACAGCAACCTGGGTTGTGTTAGGAAGACCATCAGCAGCAGGTCAAGGTTGCTGATCCTTCCCCTCTACTCAACACTGGTGAGACATATCTAGGTCTCGTGCTGGGTCCCATTCTGGGCTCCCCAGTACAAGAAGAACATAGACTTACTGGAACAAGTCCAGCAAAGAGCAATGATGGTGAAGGGATAAAAGCGTCTGTCATAGGAGGAGAAGCTGAGAGAGCTGGGACTGCTCAGCCTGAAGAAGAGAAGGCCCAGGGCAGACCTTAACCTTGTGTACAAAAATCTGATGGGTGACCATAAAGAAGATAAGAGTCAGTCTCTTCTCAGTGAAAGGGCAAAAAGCCACAGGCAAAATTGGAATACAAGAAAGTCCATTTATACATTAAGAAAAACTCTTTTTTCCTAATGAATTTTGGATTCTTAGATCCACAGCTGCATACGTCTAACAGGAGAGATGGGATATTTTCCCCTCTTCTGTCTTGCTGACAGTTCATTGTTTAGGAAGCTCAGAAGAAGGTTTTTAAACCCTTTAAAGCTGTAGAAGCTATAAAATTTTTCACTACTTAGGAAAGTTCTCTAACCATTAAACTGATAAAAAGATTGGGGAATTGGGCATAGAAACTTATCAAAAAATAAAGATGGTCTTCTGTGTGACATAGAAAAGTTTTTGGCACAGCCATAATTAAGTCATTAGCAGCAGTCACTTAGGATCCTAAATATTTTTGCCCAGTAAAATAAAGTGTCTACAATTTTTCAGGCACAAAAACTGTAGGGTTTTTTTCTGGATCCTTGTACAGAATACTGAGTGCTTGAACACTGAGTCACCATTTGAGAGATTTTTGGCAGTGCGGTAACTACTTGGTCTAACAGTTTTCATTTTGCTTTGCTTTTTCTCCTTAAGAACTTTTTCTCTTTAAGAATTTTTTCTAGCAGTTTTGAAACTAAGATCTTTAATATACATTCCAACTACTTTATACCATCTTGCTGTTTGATTTGTCAGATTTCATATCTGTTCTGTGCTTATATTTATTGTTTTGGCAACTATTTTCAACCATGTATAAAAAACTTTTTTTAACTTTGAATCACTCATCTTAATTTTAGTTTGATTTGGCTTCCATCCAGCTACTGTTGTCAGGGATAATACAAATCCCACCACAGTAATGCTAAAGGATTTAGGACTGTCCCACAAATATTCTATAGTCTTAAGTGGATTTGTTTCATTCATCCTCTCTACATCCTCTTCTTTCTCAGCTTCGGATCAGAGAATAGAGAAAAGTATATCGGATTTATATGAGTTGCTACGGTCCCTGAACCCCAACAATCTCATTCTCCTAGCAGTTGTTCACCAGTTTCTTTTATACCAGCTTGTTTGACTGTTAAAGAAGATCTGCCACCTGGTTCAAGTCTTTCTCACTAAAACAGAAGGACTGTGAACAGCACTCAGTCTCTTCAAGACATAAAACACCAGAATTCTTTGTTTTGTCTGGATGTTTTCTACTTTTATTTGCAATTAGCTCTTAAAAGCTGTGATGAAACAGTGCCTTTATTTTACATCATTTCTACCTTGGAAGATGACTGGTAGAATTTGGAAGATTTTATGTTTCAATCTAAAAAGACTTCAGAATCATAGAATCATAGAATTATTAAGGTTGAAAAAAAAAATTATTAAGGCTGAGATCATCTCGTCCAACCATCAACCCAAAACACCATGCCTACTAAACCATGTCCCAAAGTGTCACATCCACATGTTTTTTGAACACTTCCAGGGATGGGGACTCTACCACCTCCCGAGGCAGCCGATTCCAATGCCTCACCACTCTATTAGTAAAGAAGTTTTTCCTCATATCTAATCTAAACCTCCCCTGGTGCAACGTGAGGCCATTACCCCTCGTCCCTATTGGTGGTTGCTTGGTCAAAGAGACCAACACCCTCCTCACTACATCCTCCTTTCAGGAAGCTGTAGAGAACAAGAAGGTCTCTCCTCAGCCTCCTCTTCTCCAAACTAAATAACCCCAGTTCTCTCAGCTGCTACTTATAAGGCTTGTTCTCCAGGCCCTTCACCAGCTTCGTTGCCCTTCAGACATGCTCCAGCAACTCAACGTCCTTCTTGTAGTGAGGGGCCCAAAACTGAACACAGTATTCGAGGTGTGGCCTCACCAGTGCCCAGTAGAGGGGCATGATCACTTCCCTACTCCTGCTGGCCACACTATTCTTGACAGAAGCCAGAATGCTGTTGGCCGCCTTGGCCACCTGGGCACACAGCTGGCTCATATTCAGCTGGCCATCAACCAGCACCCCCAGGTCCCTTTCCTGCTGGGTGACTTTCCAGCCACTCTTCCCCAAGCCTGTAGCGTTGCATGGGGTTGTTGTGACCAAAGTGCAGGACCCGGCACTTGGCCTTGCTGAACCTCAACTCACGACCCCTGGTTGTTACTATCAGAAAGCATTGAATAGTTGGTTTTGAAAATCAGACACAAGGTAAAAGTTGGTTTGAAAGAAAAAAACAATCAAAGCACATTGTAATGTATGAAATAACTGTACTCGCCCTTTTCAGAATAAAACCCATTTTCATTTCAAAACTTTTTTTTCATTTTTATTATATGTCAACATTTTAATGAAAGATTTCAATTTTACAAAAATGCTGGCAACTGAATGGTTTGCTTCTAAAATCTGTAAGCAAATTCTTTGTCCCATTTCAGAACAAAAATTTGGATTTTATGGTATTCTCTATACAATGTAAGGAAATTGCCTTTACTATAGATGCTGGTCACTGGAAAGTTAATATTCATATCAGTCCTTGTCTTACTATCTTTTCTACACTATCTTTTATATTAGAAAATAAAATTATTTGATTAAGTGTACACTATAAATTAATGAATTAATCTGATCCTGTATTGCTGTACAATTTGCATTACTAGTTACATTCTGTGGTAATTTTTTTTTTTATTTCATTGCTGGCATTCAGCTTGTTTGTGGATCTACTTTGCAATATATTTAGAGATAAATATGGAATAAAACAAACCTTGTCTGTCTGTCATTTGCTTTTTTTTAGTTCCGTGTCTTATAATGGAGTCACTGCATGCCTGAGCACATCAACTGTCCTCATTGCTAAGTAAAAAAGAGAATTTAAATGTGTCTAATATCCTAGTGACTTCAACTGTTCTATTTTGCTTATAACAAGAGCAAGATAAGATTGCCAAAGTGGTAAATTAAATGCACACAAAAGCATTTAAGTAATTTCTTGATTTTGGCTGACATAATCTTTGATCACCTGAAGATACCCTTAGTTTATAATATTCCATGCAATAATTTTTCTGACACACATGAAATGCTGTATAAAATATTTATCAATTTAGTAACATCTAATTTCTAACAAAATGACTATTCCTGAAGGTTGTGTTTTCTTTAAAACACTTTTTCTATTACAATGGAGGTTTCCCCTCTCATTCCCAAGGGAATGTATTGACAATTTCAAATTATCCTAGACTTGACAAATATAATTTCAAGCACCCTTCTCAGTTTTCTACCAGGCTTTCTTCTAAGTTACTGGTAGAAATGGCCTTCTGGCATTTGTGGTGTGGTTTTTTTAACCTTGTTTTGACATCTGTTGAGCATATGACACCCAGGAATGTTGGTATATATGCTTGATATTCTTTAAAATCAAGCATTTGACATAAGTTTCCCCACATATTTCCCCAAAATGTGCTGTTTTGAAGAAAAGTTCATGAAAATTCCCTATATAAGTGGCTAGCATAAGAAATCCCTAAAGTTTTGATCAAAGAGATCTACTGATCCCTGGCGACTTCTGATGGCAGAATCCTTAGTATGCTTCATGCCTAAATCATCTCAAGGGAAAATAAAAATTAACTCAGTTAATTTTGATCATCTATGTGTCTCTTACAATAAGAAGCTGATCAGTCCCTCTGCAGATGTAGCAGATTAGCCATGAATTATTCAGCATCAAAATGCACGTGACAATTGGCTTATGTTATGCAATATACATAATTCATAAGACATCTGTTCTACGTTTTCACATTTCAGAGCTACAAAGTGAAAAGGCAAAAAGTGTGAAATGGATATATAGGAATGTTTCATTTCATATCACTTTTTCTCCCACCCTGTTCAATAAGGTTTAAAGAAACAGCCATGTACCAATTTATTCTATATGTGTATTTTTTTCATTGGTTTGTTATGAAAATTTATTTGCTGGTAATTCTCTTTTTGATCATAGCCTTAACAGAATTATTTAAGGATGGACACCATGGGTCCATTTAGCAGAAAACAAAATGCAAAGTATCTGTCAATCATGCCAGTCATAAATCTTTTATACATATAAAGTTTTAAGCAGATTTTTTTTTTTTACCTGTGTGTCTGCGAGTATATGCATAGGCATATATATGTGTGTGTACGGATATGTGTAGGTACTTTGACATCACAGTGAAAATAAGGAGTAATTTCCACTGGACTTTCTTTTTTCCTTAATCTAACTAGTGCTTAGAGGTACCTTAGCTGTAAGTCTTCAGGACCAAATGAAACCACCTGGCATTCAGAACATCCCAGGGTGTTTTATTGAATTGCATAATAAACAAAAAGAACATTAAATGGTCTCTGATCTCATAACTACTATTCAATGAGAAATAGTATTCACATGCCAGGAAAGCTCATTTTTCAAATACTGCTCCTGTCTTCAATAGGATAGTGAAATGAAATATCATTACAGTGGACCATAAGTCTATCCAAATGTAACACTTTGCTTCCATGATTTCAGAGCATTTCATTTAACTTTGACTCTCAAACTTAAATGACTTTCTAGAAAAAAATTGTTCAAGTTATAAAAAAGAATTATTGAAAAAAACATTGTGCTGAAATGCAGAAAATAACAAAAAATTTTGAAGATTTTCACAAAGTTAAAAAATAATTACAAAAACATTTGAATCATCTCCAGAAAGAAAGCCTACTTCAATTGACCAGAGATTTTAATCTAAATAAGTCTACACATTTTTTTCAGACATATTTATTGATAATTTATGACAGACTTACTCCCAGAACTTGCTCTTAGAGCACAGGATACTGAGAATAAGAAAAGAAACACAAAATAGTTAAAGGTATATTACTTGATACAAATCAAATGCCCACCATTGTAAATACCTAAGAAAACTAATCTCAATGCATATGAAATACAGTTTGCTATCTTCTAGAGTTAGACCAAACTTATGACGTATTCTGAAAGGCTTGAAAATACTGATAAGCATTAGCTTGCACCTGTGACACTAAGAAAGTGATGAAGACTAATGGCCTTGAGATCAACATTTTGCTGCCATCCTAGAGCCAGACACCATCTTTGAAGTCCACAGTTCACGTTATTTGCCAGTTCTTGCTGTGGGCAGCCTCTGTGGCCAACTCAATGCCTTGTCCTCAAAAGGACTCTTAGACCCAAGCACAAAGACTGGCAACTTAACAGTTCCTATAAAGTCAGACACCTACAGATTCAGACAAGCTTCAGAAAATAGGCATAGAAGTTTCTCCCGTGGCACTGTAGAGCTGTGAGCCATTGCTTCTCCATCAATTCAGCCTTTTTTTTCAGAGAAAAGAGGATAACTGCATCTACACTATTCCCTCTCCACTAAAATATAGACCACTCAGTACCATCATACACTCCCTGCTTACCAAATAGAAAGCTATGGTTCTGCTTGATGAGGCAAATATTAATTTCACAAAACCAGTGATTCCTGACAGACTTCCTATGACCAACAAGCGTGTTTGTCAGTAAGCTACATGACTGCCATGGCTGTTAATATGTGAGTAAACCTTTTGTGCAACTGGAGAAAGGATTTCAGCAGCAACTTAATCACTTTTATTCACAGAAATATTTTCAGAGCTTGGACTTTCATGTGTTTCAGTAATCAAGTCCCAAGGCTGGATTAGATGAATCTGACATAGTCATGCTCAGAGAAGTTTTTTTCCCAGCTGCAATTTTTTTTGGAGAGAACTTGTCTACCAATAACGACAGCCATATTGTACAAAGGCTAATAATTTTTCTTCTTCCTTTGAATGAGAAAGCACTGCTTAGCTCATCTGCTTTACCACTTTTCATTTTAAAGTCTAAAGTTCAAATATTCCTTGGAATATGGGATGGAAAAAATTAAGATGGTAAAAGAGGTTCTCGCTTTTCAAGAAACTGAACTAATGTTCCATAAATGCAGGGGATCATGCAGATAAAGCCAGTGAGTCCATGATCTCAACATGGAAAAGAAAATCTGAAATATTTCACACCTGTGGACAAGAAACCTTTCATATTCTTAGTTAGATCTTATGGTAAAATAGACCTGATATTAAATAGAGCAATTTTGGTTACTAGCGAGGTCATCATAAATCTTCAGTACATGTGCCTGGCGATGAAGACTCTTGGCTGACCCCACTGCCACCCCTGGGCCTGCCTTGCCCCCTTGCGGGGGCAGGGGTGCACACCCCAGCTGGTGAGGCTCCCTCTGTGCTGAATGTGTTCTTCAGCAGCAGCCAGCCAATCCTCTCAGCACCCTGACAGAAAGGCTCATGGAGTCAGGATCAAAGATGGCAGAGACCTACATGCAAGTCTCTTGTGCAAAGCAGAGCATATCTCGAACAAAAAAGTTCAGAGACTTGACTCCAAGGTTCCTACATTGCAAACCGCTACCCACCAGGCTATGTTTTCTTCAAAACAAATATTCCAATCTGTTTGACAGATGCATAGCGAGAGCTTAAAACTTTTCTAAGCAGTAATAACACAAGCAATTTCTTGGGTAGTTAAGTTTGACATAGTAAAAACAGAAGTTTTGGCTCAATACCTCCCATATTCTGAAAGCCTTAAATTTCTGAAGGGAGCCAAAGTGTCTTTAGAAATAGATTCAGGAAACTAAGTCTGAATAGTTTTTTTCTTATATGGGAAGTATGTGGTGCTCAAAGGAGTCCCACATCTGGATCTATCAGGCATTATTGTGATTATAAATGTCAGCAGGAATGAGGAAGCATCTCACAAATGTGGATAAAAGAGGTTTCCACGAAGTTATCTTAGGACCTACCACAAGGTGATCCATGTAACTAAAGAGTAAGGTTTAGTTAGACTAAGATCATAAGTGGCATAAGAATGAAGAAAACTAAGTAAAACTGAATGTAGTCAAGGCTTATTAAAAGGATTTTCAAACAGTTAAAGGAGGAAAATTCTAATTGTGTTGGGACAATTCCAAGAGCAATGAGCTACTTCCATAGAAAAAAGACCCATACGGCCTTTCTTGTGAAGTCATTAATTCAGTATAAATTGGTTCAATTAGAGTTTTGTTACCCTGCACTAGATTATTCATATAGTAGCAACAAACAGAATTATTGAACTTCAAAGTGAAAAAACTGTTATTTGTGAAGTAGTAAAGAAACTTGTTTCCCCAATTATATTCATCACAGTCCTACAATCCTGGTAAGGTCATCACCTCAAAAAAACTATGCCTTTAATGTAGAATCCTGAACATACGTTTACTCTAGAGTAATCTAATGTTTTACAACTGCAGTCAATCTACAATACATTCTTCGAAATTTAGCAATTTTAACAGTATAATGTAAATTGTTAACTTTTAAGATTTTGCTGAATTATTTAAGATTAATTAATAAATAACAACTGTTTCTGAATAACTAAGAAAGCAATGCGTAGGAACTTAACACTTCCTTTCAAAGGCTTTTTTTTTTTTCCAAACCTTTCTAACATCAGTGAGTTTTCTCTACAAATGAGAATGTGTAAGAAGCAGAATGATGTTAAATTCAGTTGCACTGGGAGTTAGAAGGAGATGAGAGAACACAGTCTGACAAATAAGAAAACAGAAAAAATCAGAAGAAAAACAAATTAATTACTGTGTTTCTAAATGTCTCAAACAGAATTATAAAAGCTAGAAAATTTGAATAAAGCAATTGACAGCTGGTGGCTTTTTTAACCACTCACTGCACCACTATATTGCCATCACCAATTGTTATGATCAATGGTATATTATTACAGATCTGCTCAGCAATTGCGTGTACTTGGAACATTTAGCATCAGACAAGCTGTTAATTTAAAAATCCCCCAGAGTGCTGGGGGGTTTTTTCATCATAGCATAGCAACCAGTAATCCAGAGTTGCCTTCGTGCTACATTGATGATTCTTTCATTTCTGCTTATAAATAAAGTGCAATTTTTAATCACTGAAAACTGTTGGGTACTTTAAGATTCGTGACAGTCTCTGAACACCTAACAGCTTTTGCAGCTTGTCTTATTTTGTTTCTGTCACTGTTATTGTATGCACACTGCATTAAGTGGCATACTTTACTCAACTGCTCAGAGAACGAGTGTTGACATGCACCTGCCTTTTAATAATACTCATTTGAAGTGTAGAAATCATATTCAGAATTAAAAGGAATGATAACATAAATGTTTATGAAAATTTGAACGTAATTGAACTCCATCAACATTATGTTCAGTTATATTTGGCTCAGGTTGGGAAGGCAGAAAAGTTGAGAAGAAAGCACAAAAGCAATCTCTGAAGTCATTATTACTTGCTTTTGTCCCCAGCCTAGCTTAGAGCCACTCTAGCTCAGTGACCAAGTCGTTAACTTGTCTCGCCATCTCCTTTTCTCTTACATCGAATGCAAGGAGGTGAAGAGAAAGGAGCTGGCTACCCGAGCTTTTGTGGTGATAGGAAGAACCTTAAGCTGAAACTTTAATACATTTCTTCGAGCACAAAACAATGCCAGATAAAAGGAGTGAGCCTATGCCCTGAACGAAGCAGCCGCTTTCTTTGCAGGGCCAGTACAGAAGACACACAATGATATCTCTATCATGGGGAGAATTAGCTTACTATGTACAAATAAAAATGTGCCGTTTCCAGAAGCCCATAGACATTCCTGATCCTCACAAACCAAATCCTGTTTGGGATTTCTACTGTATAGAATAATGAAAGGAGTCAGCATCCCATTTCACATCTTGAGAGATCTCTTCAGTTTCTAAAGGATGCCCTGTGTTTCTTCAGCTGTCAGAATGCTTTTACACATTACAGGTGGAGGTTATGTGGGACACAAGAATAGATGCCATTAATGCCATTGCTTCTTCTAAGTGCTAAGAAAAGCAAACATTCCCTCCTTCCAAACCAAAATAAAACCTAAAATAGTTACTCATTATTTAACTATCATTGATTTCAGCCAGCATTTTAGGAGATAAATGTTAGACTATAAACTTCAGGTCTATTTCCATCTCTTCCTTCCCTGCTAAAAAAAAAGT